>RJWJ010002302.1:2500-104134 GCA_004363605.1 Indri indri
AATTGCTTTTTCTGCCTGGAAAATGGCATGGACATGCTCCCGTCTGCAGGGGTACACAGACCAACACAGGTTTTGATTTGTTTTTCCTACACACACACACACACACACACACACACACACACACATCACTTTCTGCATGTGCAAAGAGTGTGAGTGTGGCTTTCTCTCCAGTGTGTGTTTTATCTCCCAGGAAGAGCCTCAGAGAGACACTTCTCTGAGTGAGAGATATTCTCTCTGGACACAAGCCAGCCGGCAGCTCTCTGTGAGCCGAGATGCAGAGCACTGCTCTCCAAGCGGTGCGCCCTTCGCAGGGCAAGGGGGACATGTTGCCGGACTGTGTGTGCACTGTGCGTGTGTGTACACGTGTGCACCATGTGTATGCGCGCACATGTGCACCCTGCATGTGTGTGTATGTATTTTCAAGAGATGTTTCTCCCTGGCAAAAACATACACACGGATTTTCCTGCCCTGGGGAAGAGACCACTGCAGGCAGGTTCTCTGCAGCCTGTGCGTAGGTTCTGAGGCCGGTGTGGAAAGGAGAGGGGCTTTCTCTGGTGGGGGCGGGGTCGTTGCTACCGGCTATGCGTTGCTAGTGAGACACATGTGTTCAAGAGGCAGGGAGCCGTGTCTGCCTGAGACCCACACCCAGCTGCTCCTGCCAGTCGCGACACAGATCAAGTGTTGGGTTGTCGGAGGGTGCATTGTAGTGAGAGAAGCCAGACATTTTTCCCCAAGCAACAGAGTCTGTAAAGGAAAGACATCCTTCTGCCTGTGTGTGTGTGTGTGTGTGTGTGTGTGTGTGTGTGTGTGTAAGAGAGTGAGGGAGACTCTCTCTGCATTTCTGCTTCCAGAGAAAGAGACAGACCCAGAGAGACATTCTCCTGCACACGTGTGCACACTTTTCTTCCTGTTGTCAGAGTGCGTGTTTCGATCTTGTGTGTGGCTTGTGTGTGCATGTTTGCCAAGCGACAGAAAGCTTTAGAGAGAGACTTCCGAGAGAGAGAGAGAGAGAGAGAGAGAGAGAGAGAGATAGGGAAGACACACGTTATTTGCGTACTGGCAAACGAAGAGCTTGTTTTTCCAGGGGTCACATTTAGTGTGAGAGGGGAAGACATTTGTGCATTGCGGGGGGGACTTTTTCTGTGTGGATAAAGACTATATATTTTTTTCTCATTGCAGGGATAAACCAACCAACCCCGAAAGATGTTTGCTGTCTACACGCACACACGGGCACACTTCATTTTCTTCTTGCACAGACAGAATTAATGTGTATGTTTCTCTCCCTGGTACAAACTTTCTCAAGGGAGCCAGTATTTCTGCTAGTGATTAAGGCTTGGGAGAGAGATTCTCCGGGAGGGAGGATTTTTGCCCAATGTTCACACTCACTCTCTCTCTCTCTCTCTCTCTCTCTCTCTCTCTCTCTCTCTCTCTCTCTCACACACACACACACACACACACACACATTCTGCATGCCGAAAGGGGAGGGAGGGTTTATTTCTCAGGCGATGAATCCCTAGAGAAGAGAAGGAATTCCTGTAGAGTTTAACAACCTGTAGAGAGAACTTTCTGGCAGAGAGAGACGGAGACGGAGCAATGCGTGTGTGCATGTGTGTGCTTCCCAGATGGCTTTTCTGCTTGACACATACAGAGTTTCACGCCCTCGGGAAGAGATACAGAACCCACAGAGGTTCCCTGCTGCCCGTGCACAAGCTCGCGAGTCCCTGAGTGTGCAAAGACGGCCGTGGAGAGGGGTTTTCTCCAGCCTGTCAGAATGAGAGAGAGACAGAGAGAGACAGAGGGAGAGACAGAAACTGAGAGAGACGGAGACAGAGGAAGACAGAGAGGGAGAGACAGAGAGACAGAGAGGGAGAGACAGAGAGACAGAGAGGGAGAGAGAAGAAGGGATGGAGAGAAAGGTTTCTGAGACACACGCATGTTGTTCTGTATGTGCAGAATAAAAAGAAATAGAGTTTGTTTACCGAGTGGCACCTGTTTAGTGAGAGAAGGGAAGACAGTTGTGTGTGTGAGAGACACAGAGAGGGGCTATATTGTTCTGGGTGCATAAAGACCACGTATTTTTTTCCTCATTGCAGGGAGATACAAACTAACAGAGAAAACCAAAGACTATTTTGCATTTCAGATGGTAAACACTTAGCAAATGAGATGGAGGCTGTTCTGTCCAGAGACGGTCCCCTGTTGGAGAGAGGCGTCTTCCCACCCACACTCGGTGGGGGTCAGAGGCAGCAGCGTTTCAGTCCTGGGAGAGACACGTGTCTCGTTCTGCGGCAGACAGAGGCTCACGATGACACACTCCCCTGCGCAGACACAGCCACGTGCACATCCTGGCCCATGTGCCGGGCTCAGCGGGGCATGTGGGTCTCCTCGTGCCGTTCCGAAGTTGATGTGGGAGACAGTGGGGAGGGGGAGAAACGTTTTCTACCTAGAGGGGTGCACACATATGTAGACACACACACACACGTACACTTTTGGATAAGCTGAAAAATGGAAAAAATGTGTGTTTCAGTCCAGTTCATTCTTGATTAAGTAAAAAGATACATTTCTGCTTAGAGACAGAGCTGAATAGAAACCTGTGTGTGTGTGTGTGTGTGCGCGTATGTGTGTGTGTGAGAGAGAGAGGGAGAGAAACACACACACACAGAGACAGAGAGACAGAGAAAGAGACAGAAACAAAGAAACAGAGGAACAGACAGAGAGAGGCAGAGATTGAGAGATAGAAAGAGACGGAGATTGAGAGAGAAAAAGAGACAGAGAGATACAGAAACACAGAGACACCTAACTGCCATCTGAGCGGTGCCAACTGCATGCTCTGGGCCTTGGCACACAGACATCCCCGTATTATCCTGTTTCATCCTTTGGACAGCACTAGAGGGATGGAAGCTTGCAAATTAGCAGCCTCGGGGCCACATTTGCCCCCGAGATGTGTATTCTGTGACTCACAAGAGTGTTATTCCAGCCAAGGCCTGTGACCTGCAGTCTATAGACCTCTAATTCCTGGTGTGCCTCCCATGTTTCTGTTCAACACATTCCACACCCACATGGCCCTCGTGGTGGGCAATTTTGGCCACATCCCCTGAGGTATTTATCATTGTCCCCATTTTACAGATGAGAGGTGAGTCTCAGAGAGACAGAGTGACTCCCCCAAGACCTCCCTATTCACAAGAAGCCAGAGCCAGGTTTGTCTGTAAGCTTAGCATTGTCAGATTCCACTAAAAAAAATAAAAAGAAGAAGAAAGCAAAAATAAAAAGAAAAGAAGAGCAAGACACCGAGTTGAATTAGAATTTCAGATAAACAGCGAAGAATTTTTTAGCGTATGTCCCATGAAATCTCTGATAATCCCACTGTGCTTCACCCTTCATGCCACTGGAGAATGACCATGAGAAGAGGGCCCACACCTGTTTATTTCTTTGAATTATGGCCAACGATTTCTTTAGAATATCTTTCATTTCTTCTGTTCCATTCTCTTGCCTGCATCCTTCCTCTCCATACAGAGGAGAAGAACCCACTCTCTCTTCACCCACTCCCAGCACTGTTGTGGGGCTAGGGATGGAGTGAGGCTTGGTGTTCCCCAAGGGAATTGCCCTGAACCTCCCCCTAATCCTTTGCCAATAGTCATTATTCCCTTGAGGACATTTAAGGGGGAAACATGCACTTAGGACATGGCACGTTAACGGAAAGATGGATGGACAGATGGATAAGTGGACGGATGGATGGATAGATGGATTAATGGGTGGGTGGATGGATGAGTGGGTGGATGGATGGGTGGGTGGACAGATGGGTGGATGGATGGATGGGTGGGTGGATGAATGGGTGGGTGGATGGATGGATGAGTGAATGGATGAGAGGTTAGATGGATGCATAGGTGGATGGATAGGTGGATGGATGGATGGGTGGGTGGATGAATGGGTGGGTGGATGGATGGATGAGTGAATGGATGAGAGGTTAGATGGATGCATAGGTGGATGGATAGGTGGATGGGTGGATGGATTGGTGGATAGGTGGGTGGATGAATGAATGACTGGATGGATGAATGGATGATTGGATGGATGGATAGATGGGTGGATGAATAAATACTGTCTCAGGGAGAGGGAGCATTTCAAGTTGCTCTCAGCAAGTCATAGGACAAAACAAGAGTAGTTAGAGCTACAGACAGAATGAACCTGACTCTTCTGGGTTGTCCAAAATACAGCCGTCTCTCTGTCTGGGTAGATTGGGGTGTCTAGTGGTTTATAGTTCCCTCCCTGGTATCACTAAGTCAGAAAATGCTGACTGTTGCCTCGCTGAGGGTTTGGAGCAGACCCCAGTCTGGAGTTAGTTCCCCAGGGCGCCCAGCTCCATAGACCTTCTGACTCTGCCCCTTGTAAGCTCTGTGGGAGGCAGGACAGCTGAGCTGCTGGCAGGATTTCAAGGAGCCTCCGCAAGGCAGAGAAACATTAATGGACTTTAACGCTTTGTCAAGAACTTAAATTGCAGTCATTTATACAATTTCATTTTAATTGCTGCAATAAATAATTTTTGGTTAATTAGGATACATAAACTTCTATATCATTTATTAGCAAAAATAATTTGCAGTAAAAATTGATGTGTTTTGCTGTTAGGCATACTCTGTAATCTTTGGAAACCTTAATGAATAAATAATCACACAAACACCAGAAGAAAGCACCCGTAGACTTAAATGAGCCATATTTTCAGGCCTACTGTGTGTCTGGCACTGTGCTGGTATGGGGAAGCCACAAACAGGAAAGGAGAGAAACAATGGCAAAAAAACTCTTTTTGAGGTGATTATAAAGAACTTTGTAATTGGGTTGGATTCATCTTATCAATCTGTCAATTGTTTGCCTTGGGCAAGTCACCTAACCTCCCTGTGCCCCACTTTCTCATCTGTAACAGGTGATAGCACCCACCTCTGCAAGGTGTTAGGATTTGCATGAAAAGGGCCATAATGGTAGCTCAGCATCTATTTCCCTTTCTTCTAGTAGCTTTGTCCTGACATTCATGGAGGAATTAATTCTTCTTGGTCCATGTGGTTGAACAGGGCAGGAGGTGGCGCTTGTAACTCAGCCCTGAATCAGTCAGTGTAATCCTGACTACAGTGATTGGTTGAGAGGTAGGCATGTGACCCAGATTATCCAATCAGAGCTAATTCTGAGACTTTTATTAGAGTGACCAGGAAGAAGACATGAGCTTTTTTTCTCCATGAATCTGGGGGCTACTGGGAGCCACCAGGAGCAGAGAGTCTTGGCATCAGCACAGAGACAAGCAGAGCCAGGAATGTTTTTAGAGTCCTGTGATGAAACATGAGCTACTAGATCCAGCCAGTACCCCTTAGCCTTTCAGATATGTGAGGCAATGAAGTCCAGTCTGGCCTTAAGCCAGTTTAAATTTTTCTTTCCGTAGATAACAGAAAGATTTAATTAAGATAAACACTTAGAACAATGCCAGGCTCATAGTGGGATTCAACCATTGTTAATTAAGAATAGAGGAAATGGTGGAAAGTCTCAGGATAGAAAATCAATACACACAAATCAGAGGCATTCATATACGCCAATAACAGTCAAACTGAGAACCAAATCAAAGACTCAATTCCCTTCACAATAGCAACAAAGAAAATAAAGTACCTACGAGTATATTTAACTAAGGAGGTAAAAGACCTCTACAGGGAGAACTATGAAACACTGAGGAAGAAATAGCAGGGGATGTAAACAGGTGGAAAACCATACCATGCTCATGGGTCAGCAGAATCAACATTGTTAAAATGTCTTTATTACCCAAAGTGATCTACAGATTCAATGCAATCCCTATTAAAATACCAACATCATTTTCCACAGATATAGAAAAAATAATTCTGCACTTCGTATGGAACCAGAGAAGACCCCATATAGCAAAAGCAATCCTAGGCAATAAGAATAAAATGGGAGGCATCAATTTACCAGACTTCAAACTATACTACAAGGCTATAGCAATTAAAACTGCTTGGTACTGGCGCAAGAACATGGACATAGACCAGTGGAACAGAACTGAGAACCCAGGAGGAAAACCATCCTCATATAGCCATATAATCTTTGACAAAGCAGACAAAAACATACACTGGGGAAAAGAATCCTTATTCAATAAATGATCCTGGGAAAACTGGATAGCCACATGTAGAAGACTGAAACAGGATCCACACCTTTCATCTCTCATGAAAATCAAATCACGGTGCGAAACAGACTTAAACCTAAGGTGTGAAACTATTAGAATTCTAGAAGAAAATGTTGGAAAAGCTCTTATAGACATTGGCCTAGGCAAAGAATTTATGAAAAAGACCCCAAAGGCAATCACAGCAACAACCAAAATAAATAAATGGGACCTGATCAAATTAAAAAGCTTCTGTACAGCCAAAGAAACTGTCACAAGAGCAAACAAACAACCTACAGAATGGGAGAAAATATTTGCATGGTACATATCTGATAAAGGGCTGATAACTAGAATCTATTTAGAACTCAGGAAAATCAGCAAGAAAAAAATCAAACAACCCTATCAAAAAGTGGGCAAAGGACATGAACAGAAACTTTTCAAAAGACGACAGAATAATGGCCAACAAACATATGAAAAAATGCTCAACATCTCTAATCATCAGGGAAATGCAAATCAAAACCACAATGAGATATCACTTATCTCTAGTGAGAATGGCCTTTATCAAAAAGTCCCAAAACAATAAATGTTGGCGTGGATGCAGAGAGATAGGAACACTGATACACTGCTGGTGGGACTGCAAACTAGTGCAACCTCTGTGGAAAGCAATACGGAGATACCTCAAAGAGATACAAGTAGATCTACCATTTGATATAGCAATCCCATTACTGGGCATCTACCCAAAAGAACAAAAGACATTCTATAAAAAAGACATTTGCACTCAAATGTTTATAGCAGCACAATTCACAATTGCAAAGACGTGGAAACAATCCAAGTGCCCATCAATACATGAGTGCATTAATTAAATGTGGTGTATGTATACTATGGAGTGCTATTCAGCTATAAGAAACAATGCTGATATAGCACCTCTTGTATTTTCCTGGACAGAGCTGGAACCCATTCTACTAAGTGAAGTATCCCAAGAATGGAAAAATAAGCACCACATGTACTCACCATCAAACTGGTTTCACTGATCAACACCTAAGTGCACATATAGGAATCACATTCACTGGGCGTCGGGCAGGTGGGAGGGGAGGAGGGGATGGGTGTATACATACACAATGAGTGCAATGTGCACCATCTGGGGGATGGACACGCTTGAAGCTCTGACTCGGCGGGGAGGGGTGGGCAAGGCCAATACATGTAACCTAAACATTTGTACCCCCATAATATGCTGAAATGAAAAAAAAAAAAAGAATAGAGAAGACTAAAGAACAAAACGTAGCATCTTGGCTTACCTAGGCTGCTCATCCCGTGAGGAATGAGAGGTGGCCCCTGCAATTCAGGAGCTTGTCTCAATTGGGAACAATGAGATAGAAACAAACCAGAAGAAAATTCAGGGCCCAATAAAAGCAAATGAAATAGAAAAAGTTGAGTCAGTTGTCTGATGTCTCTGCATGAGAAAGGAGAGATTCGAATTGGCTAAAGTGACAGAGGGAACACTCGGCGACTGCCAGCCACTCCCCACTCGGGCTTTCTCACGCCTGGAGGTGCTGTGGAGCGCCCAGGGCCAGAAGCAGCCCTTGGCTGAGGACAGTGGGTCAGGCTTCAGTTCGCTTGTCTCAGAGCCTGCTGACCTCTGTGTCCCCGAGGTCCATGGTGAGCACAAGACCGGCCTCCTGCCCTCACGTGTCGAGAGCGCTCCTTACGCTTTCCTTCCTGCCTCTTCCTGGGATTGCCTCCCAAGTGCACGGGGCCTGCATCCGGGAAGCCCTGGCCTTACACAACCAGCTACAAGGATCCCCGTCGTGGAGGACTGATCAGTCGACCCCAACGTCCAATCCGTGGAATATGTGAGTGTGACCTTTCCCCTATCTGGGGAAAGAGTCATTGAAGATGTGATTAAATTAAGTATCTTGAGATGAGAGCAGCCTGGATTCTCCAGGTAGACCCCAAATCCAAGGACAAGTGTCACTGTAGCAGGGAGGCGGGGAGAGTTGATGCCCACGGAAGAGGAGAAGCCATGTGAAGACAGGCAGAGAGGGCAGCGATGCCGCCACCAGCTAAGGGACACCTGGAGCCACTGGGAGCTGGAAGAGAAAGGAAGGAGCCTCCTCTAGAGCCTTTGGAGGGACTGTGGCCTTGTTGGCACCTTGATTTCAAACTGCTGGCCTCTAGGAATGTGAGAAAATGAATTTCTCTTGTTGTAAGCCACCCAGTTTGTAGTCATATATTACAGCAGCTCCCAAGAAACTCGTACACCTGTCTCGAGGGAGACGCTTTTGGGGTGAGAGCACAGCACTGGGGTTGCCTTCATCCCTAGGAAGAGCCACGGGCCTCTGGAGAGATTTCAAACGAAGGTGTGACATGTTCAGTCCATGTTTTTAAAGGGCCCCTGGCAGTTGTGGGGAACACGGCCTGGGGCTGGGGCGAGGGGGGGTCCTCCAGAGGACAGGTCCCAAGCGGCTCCCACAGCCTCGAGCCCAGACCGGGCAGGCTGGGTGACGTCTGTGTCCCATGGCTGCATCTGGGTGAGGGTTGGCTCTCCCCCCGTGGACGTGCTGGCGCACCTCACCCACAGCTTTTCAGAAAAACTTGAAACCAAAATGTAATTTACTTCCCTTCCAGCTGAGGTGACTTTGTCACCTGCCAGTCGCATTTCAGAAATGATGACCCTCTCCGCCGCCTCCTCTTCCTGACCAGACTTGCCGGAACCCGGCTGGACGTGTCTCCCTCCAGCGCACGCAATTTCCCCCTGGGAGAAAAGATAGCTCGTTCTTTTTGACACTGGAAAATGTGTTTAATGTGTCAAATACGGCCTCTCTTTGGCCACCAAGGTGGTACATCCAACCTGATTTTATTCTTTAGTATCTCAGCCAAGGGGCAACTTCGTGTTCCTCATTCTCTTTGGTAATGCACTGGAGCTTGTCGCTGTCACGGCCAACCTTAGCGTTTCCCACGAGAGCAAGGCAGGCAGGGGCCTGATGACCCAGTGTCCGCGGACTTCGCAACTTCAGGGCAGCTCATCTGCTCTCTCTGACCCCCTTCCTTCCACCCCACTGCCAAGACCCGGTAGGGAAACCGAGTTGCCAACAGAGAACTGAGAGGCTATCGGGGATGTGAAGTGGGGACGCTTGGGTCCTTCTAAGGACAGGAGGAAACTTCCTCGTCCCTCCCTGTGGAGCTGCAGGTCACCACGCCCTTCTTCCCGGCTCCTCTGGCGCCAACGCAGGACCGCTAGCCTGGTGACAAACACTTTGCAGGGGTCGCCCCTCCCTGCCTCGCAAGCTCTCTTTGGAGAAACACAAACGTCTCCTTCCCCGCTGTGTCCTGGGCTCTCAGAGACCCTCAGGAGATAGCAGAGACAGAAGAGGGGGTGAGTGACAGTTGACGATGGATGTTGGGGTGCTCTGCAAACATGTGTCCCCACATGTGGCCCCCACCGCAGCCCCACGGGCCTCCTCTCAGGCATCTGTGCTGTCGGAGCCACGATGGACGGCCAGGCTGCCGTCCGTCCTGCCCAGTCCTCCTGGCACACGAAACTGAGCCAAATGTGAGGATGTCTGCGACAGGGAGAGAGAAAAATAAAGCCGTCCATGCAGCCAAGAAGCCAGGCAAAGCGATTTATCAGGCCCAAGGAAATTTACATTCCTGATGGCAGCCACTCCCTCTATCTCCTCATTTAACTCCAGTTTAAACATTTCCTTTGGTTTTGGGGGGGAATTGGTGGAATGTGCACGTTCCTTCTCCACCAACAGTCGGTGCCTGGGGACAGGATTGCTGTGGCTTTCCGTGGCAGAGACAGGGAGAGAGCCATTGTTGGCTCAAGGAAGAGGCCCAGAGGGGCCCAGTGGCCGCGTGGAGTGAGATGGGGCTTGCCACATCCACTGCCATCGAGGCTGGACAGGGGAGTGGAGGGAAACTGAGGCACAGAGGGAGGGGCAAATGAATGGGAGGGTGGCAGGAGCCTGGCTCTCAGACCCCCCTCTGACCTGGGGACTCTCCTTTCTCTACTTGCTGCCTCAGTTTCCCCCTCTGGAGCTTGAAGGGCTGCATTTGGTCAGAGTTTGCCGAAGTGTGGTATTTTGATAACAAGAAAAAGCTCTGCCTGACACAACTGTAGCCCCGGAACCTTCCTCTTGAGCAAAGCTGAACGCAGGCTTGGAATCGTCTCCAGGCAAGGGTCTCTGGCTAGACTTTAATCACACTTTGTTTCTATTTCTTTTCATGGTGACTGTCTGTGTAATATGGCAAGGAATAATGATTTTCCACTTTCAACCCTGCGTAAGGAAATCTCTTTAGTTTTCTTTTAAGGTGAATTGATTTTAGAAACAAATATCAGGAAAACAGCATCATTGGGAGTCAGATGGAGCACGCCTTGGGGGGGCTGTGCTGTGTCCACTGGGCCACGGTGTGACCTGTGTCCCCAAACACAGGACATGAGGCCATGTGGTTACCCCACCCCCGTCCAAGCCTAAGATTCTTTGAGGCTTTGGAAACTGGTTCAAGGTTTGGAACAACGTGGAGTTGAATGATAATCTAATATGGGACATATTTTGGGGGCAGATGTCCAAGGTGAGCATGGGGTCAATCACCGGGTTGCAAGAAGGAACATGTTGCAGTGAAGGAGGGGAACGGTGACAGCCCCAGCCCTGGAAGGGGGCTGCAGACCGCCTTGGGGCAGGTGGGGCGAGAGATGCTTGCACGGCCATGGGGCACTGGCTGCCGGGTTCTTTGTAGAACTGGCCCATCTCTTTGGGTTTCATCTGTCGAGTTCCTAATGAACTTGCTCCCAGCCCTCCCCCCTCTGTGTACACGGACCCTTCTAGGAAGGGAGCCTGCCCCTTGCTTTCAAAGTGGCCCATAACATGGACACACAGAAGAGTCCAGAAGCTCCCAGGCAGGCAGCCTGTCATGTGGAGGAAGTAAGGAGTGTAGTGAGGACGCTGCCTGTCAGAGCCTGGTGATTCCCCCAGTGGCCCTGGGAGGACTTGCCCAGACACACAGTGAAAAACAGCATAGGCGGGAGCCCAAGCCAGCACCACCCGCTGTGCCTGGCAGAGCCAGGAGCAGTGCCAGGGTGAGGGGCAGCCCTGTCCTCCTGGGCGTCCGCAAGGATGCGGGAGGTGTAGGAGGGGACATTGCCCTGGGCTGGTACTTGAGGCCTTAAGTCAGCAGAACACCTGGCGCTCACCAGGGCGGGTGAGAGGCTGACTAGGGCTCCCCCACCCCAAGGATGGGGCTGCTCAGGGACCTGTGCTCACACTCTGGGGTACAAAGTCCTTTTTCTGGGAACGGAGGAAGCCCGTCACCCAGCCTGCTTAGCCTGGGCAGAATACAGAGGATGCTTAAGGAGAGGAGACATGCTTTCCCCCACCTGCTCCCCCACCTGCCTTCCTCACCTCCTGCCCCTCCTCTCCCCTCCCCTCCACCAGGACAGCCGCAGGGCTTGGTGGAACTGCAAAGCCTCAGCAACTAAGAGAAGTGTCCTGAGGACCTTATAAGGTCAGGATGCCCCAGGATAGGGTGGCTGCTGGAGGAGCGGCCATTGTCTGGGTCTGGGGCTCTCAAATGCAGCACCTGTCAGATTCACCTGGGGGAGTGTGTTTCAGAAATAGATTACAGGGCCCTCCAAATAGCTTGGCTCTGTCGGGGCCTGGAATTGGCATTTCTAACACACCCTCTCTGCAAAAGATGAGACTGGCTGCTAGGAGACCCCACTTGAGAGACAGGGCCCTGAGGCTGCACCCAGCCCTGCACACTCTAACCAGGCCCCAGGGGTTCCCATTTCCGGGCACCTGTGAGCTTGGTTTCTCTCTCCCGTGCACCCAGCATGGCAGGAGATGTGTGGGTGTGCATGTGGAGGGGGTGTCCCTTGTTTCTCATCTTACGGGGATACAGGAAGCACCAGGGGCCAGCCCAACATGCAGGTGGAAGGTCTTAACAGTCTCGGCCTCACTGACAGAGGACTTCCTGGAGGAGGTGGGCCAGGAGCTGGGTCCTGAGCAATCGGGGTTTTAACCCCTGAGTGGTCAGACCACCTGAGGAAGAGCCCCAGAGACTGGCTGGGGTGAGCGTGGCCTGGGAATGGGTGGGCACACTGAGCTGGGAGATGACCGGTGGTGTCTGCGGAGTGGAGACACCTGGATGAAGGTGGCCCTGTGTCTCACTTTGAAGAACCCGCTTGCACCTTCCCATCTGTCCTGCCCAAGGTGGTGGCACAGGGGGCTGGAGAACCATCAGCAGTGGTTCAGCCAGATTCTCAAATTGGCCCTGGTCATACAGCAACCTCCACCTG
This sequence comes from Indri indri, assembly GCA_004363605.1. Lineage (NCBI taxonomy): Eukaryota > Metazoa > Chordata > Mammalia > Primates > Indriidae > Indri > Indri indri. The sequence continues at coordinate 14,932 of RJWJ010002302.1, forward strand.
GGGGCAGAGAGAGGCCCCCATTCCAGCCAGATGCGTGGCAAGGCTGTGTGGACAGACAGAGCACAGGCAGACACGCAGACGCACCTAGCCCACAGCCTGAGCTGGGGACGTCTGCAGAGCAGCAGGGCTCTGTCTAGAAACTTAAGCTGCTGCTAGGCCATGGCCCGCTGGCCAGTTGCCCTGCATGTGGGCTTTGCTTCCAGAAAGGGCCAGTCTGAGAAAGGCCCTGGTCATCAAACCTCCAACCTCCCTGTGCCAGATCCTTCAATGCCAGAGGCGAGTTACTCGATAGAACAGTTAGCGATTAATCTGGTTCCCAACATGCTGGTCGACAGCCATGGGGAACACGGTTCCCAGAACAGCCCGTGCCCGCTCCCGGTGCCGGGTCTCCAGGCCACGGAGCATCTGCGGGAATTGAATGCATCTGTACTTTGCTGCTGCTCAGACCCGCTCGAGCTCCATTTTAAGCACCCTTTATATATTCATATATACATATATACGTATTCTTCCTCGCAAGAACAAATTATTCACCACAGAAAAGGTCGCAAACCAAATGCTGTAATTATGGGCTGCGTGTGACCCTCGCGGGCACCTGCCGAGAGGAGGCAGAATGAGCAGCGCTGTCACCAGATGCGTTAATTGACTCTTTTGCTGAACTTGGTTATTAGCAGCTCATCTCCCCGGGAAAGTGACAGGGTCCCCGGCTGTCAGTCTCTGGGTGGAGCGGGGCGAGGCAATGACGACCGCCTGCCAGAGCCCCACCCACCCAGCCCCTGCATGAGTCGGAGGAGGAGGCAGGGAGCAGAGGGTCCCTTTCCTGCGGGGGGAGGTGGAAAGCATGTTCTCCAAGCGTCCAGCAGCCCTGGGTGTCTGCGATGGGTGTCACTGCTCTCGGGTCTCTGTCCCACCCGGGGCTGCAGCGCCACTGCCCCTGGGCACTGGGGCCTTGCCACACTCCCGTCACATGGTCTCCCGTGTCTGGGCTCACCCCACAGCCGGGCCTCCCTAGAGCCCTGGCCTGTTGCCTGTCCCAGGAATGTCTTTCCGGCGTCGGACACTGGCCAAAACCAAAGGGCCAACGAAAAACCTGGCCATCTCCAGTTTCCAGATCCCCATCCAAGTAAAAGAGGAGCCCCTGGGCCATGGGCCAGGAGTGGATGATGGCGACTGACAGGGAAGAGGCTCTTTCTCCCAGGTCATGTGGACACTGCCCTGCAGCCAGGCACAGAGCGCACCCCTCCACTCCACTCGACCCCCAAGGCGGCCCGGGCAACAGGCGAGGCAGACCCGAGTCCCCCCATTTTGCAGAGAGGGAGTCTGAGGCTCAGGAATGTTCTGGCACTAGCCAGAGACCACCTGGGCAGGGGCAGCCGCCCCAGAATTTAAGCCCAGCCCCAGCCCTGAGGTTTATGCGTCGGACCTCCCTTCAATCTGCCTGGGCCTTCCTCTCAAGGGTCACACGTACTTCCCGGGCTCCGTCCGCATAGCTGGTGGTGGGGCTGTGTCCCTGCAGGCTGCCTTGTCTCAGCTGCACGGGGAGCTCGGGGGGCACTGGGGCACTGGGCAGGGCTGGCCTCGTCTCCTCGCCGAGTGCTGGGGCCAAGACCTCGAGGAGGAAGAAAAGCCCAGGCACCCACAGCTCTGCCTCTGGACGCAGCCAGACCTGGGCCTGAAACCCACAGCCTCAAACAACCCACGCTGTCAGCCCTTTCCTCGGCCTACCCGCACACCATTCACAAGCTGCTTTCTCTGCATTGACTCTAGATGGGCGTACTTCGCAAAACTTACCCTACTTCTAGACAATCACATCCGTGAAATCCCAGACTGAATGAGCCATACATCATTTTCTGATACCTGCCAAGATCCATAAACCCGTAGCTATGAAAACAAAACAAGAAAAACACCTGCCCACGTCCAGCACATCATCTCCCACCAGGCGCGTGCAGACCTGACCCAGGTTGGGGATGTATCTGAAACCCTTAGCATAGTGCTGGCATGCAGTAAGCACTTCATAAATGTGGCTTCTTCCTGTAGTTGTGTGACAGACACAAAAAAGGCCTTAGGAGCCAGTCTGGGCCTGGGAATCGTCCACTCTGGAGCTTTCGCTCATCCCTCCTACGGGGACCCCTTTCCTCCCCTCTCCCCCTGACTGGCCTTGTTCCTGTTGGTTCCCTTCTCTGCTTCCTGCCAGCCCCGGGGGCTGTCTGCAGTCACCCTGGGCCTATATTCTTCCTGGCTCCCTGAAGGCAGCCACCACCTGGCCCCATCTTGGGTGTTAGCTCCAAGCCTGTCTCTTCTGCAGGACCTCAGGGACACACGAGAACAGGACCTCAGGAGAGTTGACCCACACAGCTCCTTCTCCGGCTGGCAGAGAACCAATCTTCCCTCCAGGTCTAAGTGGATTCTCTGCACCATTCCTGCTCCAAGGGCCTGAAATCAACTCTGTTTAATGACTAGATCCTTCCCTCGCATCCTCTTCCTCTTATAATTGTAGCACAAAGTACAAGTCCTGGAAAGGGGAGGGGCTGCGCCTAGGGGAACGTGGCCCTGAGCCTTCACTTGTCCCAGCGGGGTACTCTGAGGATGAAGCCAGCGTTGGGGTCTGTGTGTTCCTGGAGGACAGTTCTGAGCTCTTCCCGAAATTGCGGAGGTCGCCGTGATGTTCTGGGGGCTGATCCTGAGCATCAAGAGTGCACCTGAGAACGTCGCCATCAAAGTTCTCCGTGACCCACTTCTGCTGCTCCTTACAGGCACAGAGGCTCCTGAGGGACGTTCAGGTCACCTGTGTTCACATTATCAGGAAGAGCAGAGGCAGCGATGTACCCCATAGTCACCGGGAAAATACATACCGGCGACAAGTATCAATATATGAACGAAGAACTAATTTCTGGTCCCCGCTACTATCACCCGCTCTTCTGTTTGCCGGGACCCCGTGCAGTCCTTGGCCGTGCTTGGAACAAGCCTTGTCTGTCCAGCTGTGCTGGGCCTCTGTGCTATCTGTCACCACAATGGATTTCAAGTTTCCCGAGGGCAGAAACCGCGTCTACCTCCGGGCATATCACTGTTCTCGATGGGGAGAACAGTGCGTGGGGTGTGGTAGGCGCCTGGTAAACATTAGAGGAAAAAAGCCTGGGGCAGGGACAGGTAGGGAAGACTCCCACAGCACGGCTGGTCTGTGCCTGCGGTCCCCCAGCCACTAAGGGCCCCTCCGTGGAGGCCATCTGGGCTCTGTTGGGGATACTGAACTGTGCTCCCTACACTGAGAAGGAGGTCTCATTAGATGAGCCAAGTTTCCCATAATATCTAGATCTCTGCAAAACAAGAAAGGTCAGCTGTCTGCGTTAGTAGTGGATGTTCTTAGTAGGACCCTGAGTCATTAAGAAAAGGCTGAATGGTGCCGAGTATGTTCTGCTAACTACAGCAAGAAACCATGCAAAGCACGTGGTGACGACTTGTATCAGGAGGAACTATTAATATTAAATATAAGGGAACAAAGTTCAGGTGCTCACACCCTGTCTGCTCTCCACAACTGGAAAGCTCATGTATCCAGAACACTTGTGCCCTCAAAAACGTCACACACAGGGCACTGTCGTGGAGACTTCTAGGTAGTTTTGATGAATTTTGACATTCTTCAACCATGCTCACTTGAACTATTGATTAAAATCAGCAGTTTCCCTTGCAGTTCATTTTTTCAATAATGCTAATTTTAGTAATTCATTAAGTTAGGCCTGACAATGTGTCTGCTCCTAACATGTGTAATGAGCCAGATCATGAAACTAGATAATGCATGAGCTCCAGGGTGACACAGGTAATGGGGCCAAGCCTCGCCAATAGACTCGGCGCGCAGCCGCGAAAACATTAAACCCTCCACACATGGAGACCCGCGAAGACCCTTCTGCACGTGCTGGCTCCAAACCCGCCTCTCAGGGCCAGAAGGAAACTTTTCCCATTAGGACAAATGAGTCATCTCGTTCCCAAAGTCCTTTGTATGAGAAAGATACCCTGCTCCAGACTGTCATCATTCATTCAGAGTTTAATATCCTGAGACATCGGAAAGTTGTCCACAGTACCTAAATTAAATTCTCACTTCTGAGGCTCAGATCCATCTCCTCCTGAGGAGATAACACACCGCCAGCCACACTGTCTGTGCGATAACCAGAGACTCACAGATTTTTAGGATTATCTGATCAAAACCCCCTTTTCAGAAGGCAACTGCACTCATGGAGGCATCAAATGTCTTGAACAAGATCACACGGAGCATCGGCTGCAACACTAGTCTTAGAGTCCAAGCCCCCTGCGGACGCTCCAAGGCCCCGCCCAAGCCCGCTCCCTATGACCCCCTGCGAGGAGCCCTGTGCAGCAGGAAGGGACGAGACCAAGGTGTCTGTGGAAGGACTCGAACTGCCACATTACAGGGAAGAAATTATAATTGGCTTTGACAGTATATGAAGAGTTTCCCAGCCTCACTCACAGTAACAGTGCAAACGAGGCATCTGTCAGATTGGCTCTGTCACAGAGACTGATGACACCCTGCGATCACCCTGTCTGGAGAAACCTGACTCCCTTGAACACTGCAGAGGGGAGCAGAGAAACCAACTCCTCTAGAGCCATGGGCAGTAACCACCGGGATCAGAAACTCGCACATCATTCGATTTGACGACTCCCCTTCCAGAAGTTTGTCCCGCAGACATTCTCACTCTTGCCCAAAGATAGGAGAAGAACACTGGAAACCCTACAGCTGTGGTCCCCAACCCATCAGTCCCTGGCCTGTTAGGAACCTGACCGCACGGCAGGAGGTGAGCGGCGGGTGAGCAAGCGAAGCTTCATCTGTATTTACAGCCATTCCCCATCACTCGCCATCCCCCCGACTCCAGTCTGTGGAAAAATTGTCTTCCATGAAACTGGTCCCTGGTGCGAAAAAGATTAGGGACCACTGCTCTACAGAATCACAGCACTAGGGCAATGGCCCTGTAAATTATGGTTCACTCACACAGAGCTACACGCTATTGCCAATGAGTCCAATTCATCTGCACTACTGTGGAACTGTTTACCAAATATCTTATTAAGAAATGTACAGAAGAATGCACCTTATATGTAGCTACTTGCATAAAGCAGGCAGAGGATCATAAATGTGCATGGGGTATGTGCGTGGATGGAATATCTCCAGGAGGACATCCAAGAAATTGCTGTCTATTGTCTCTGAGGAGGGGACTGGAAAACCAGGAAGGAGTATCAATTAGCTTGGGTACACGTTGTTTATTGCTGTTTGAAGTTGTTGCCGCGCTTGCATTTCTCACGTTGTACCGTTAGGCACATTTCTATCCAACATAACATACCAAGTTGATCGAGGCCTTCAAAATCAGGCCCGGCCTGAGGGCCAGCTCTACCACTGCGTACCTACTGGTGGCTAAGCCTTGGTTTCCTTACCTGTGAACTGGGGAGAACCTGTCTCGCGAGGCTGCAAGCGAGCTCAGCCGAGCAGATGCTGAGCAGGACCTCGGCCTCAGGCAGCCCACAGGGAAGGCTGGTGCTTTGGCAGCTGCCCTGCTGGAAACAGCAAGGACAGATTTCCTCTGCCTGCAGGCGAGTGTTCCCAAACAACTGAGGCATCTGACAGGAGTTTGTCTTTAAAGGTCAGAAGCAAAACGGGCAGATCTGAGGCTAGAGATGCCTTTTCTGCCCCAGGAAGCACCTGATCTCAGCTGCTCACACAGCTTCCTGCTCCTCCTTGCTGGGCTCTGGGCCTGGGGACGTCCTGCCCGCACTGCATGCTGGTTTCTTATGCCTCTAGAGTCCCACACTTGCCATCTTATGCCCAGGTAGGCCACCGCTGAGGGCAGAAGTCAAAAGCATTCACAGAACACTTACCTGGCCTCCTGTGTGGACGTCGTTCGGTGTGATCTTGGGCCAGTTTCTCAACTCCGTGGACTGGAGAACTTATTTCCTGCTTGGTGGTCTTGGTGGTCATGGCAATTAAGGGAAGGAGTCTAGCATTGTAGTAAGCAACCAAGAAATAGTTGTCACCATCACTATTGTCACCATCCTCATAATTTTAAAATTTATTGAGTTGGCTTGAAATGTCCTTTGTGGGAGCCCCAGAGAGCAAGACCCAGGGAGGAGCAAAAGGAGTCTCTCACCCAATTTGCAGCACTCCGGAGACGCGCCAGGGAGCCGCTGTGAGTGAGGCTGAGACCAGCGCTGACCTTTCTCTGCACGTCCTGATTTCCAAGGAGTGAGAGAGCGAGGTCGAGCTGGAAGCAGGGCAGGCCCCAGGTGGCCCAGGGCTGTCGGTCAGGATCGACCTTGCACCGGGCAGCAGAGAAACGAATCGATCCTGCATCAGTCACAGCAACCTTTCCGTCCGCCGCGACGGCTCTTCTCGCCAGGTGTGGCCCTCCCGGTCAGCAGCAGCCTGGGCTCGCTGGGCCCACCCGCCACCAATACACCCAGGCAGCGCACAGGTCCACACGGATTCCAGAGGCTCAGGAGCTGGCGGCAGGACCAGGCTGTGGGGGCCCGAGGGGTGAGGCCTGGGCGAGGCTGACGTGCGAGTGAAAGGAGGGAAAGGTGGAGGGAGAGGACCCGGACTGGCTGCTCAGCCCTGGCCCTGAGGGCTCTGGGAGAAGCCTTCCCACCACGGCTGCCCCGGGGTGGGCCGTGGCCCTGCCAGTCCTCTCTCGGCTGCCTGGTGGCACTTTCCTTTCTCAGGTGACTTGCTCACAGCTCACCCGGCTCACGGAGGGCAGCAGCTGCTCTTTCACCGTGCCCACGGAGCATCCCAGGTGAAAGTAACCAAGCCTAATTGCAAACACACCTTTATTTTTTTTCTCAAATTAAACCACAGTGAGATAGCATCCCATTCACACAAGAATGACAAGAATTAAAAAGACCATCAAAACCAAGTGTTGGCAAAGACACGGAGCAGGAGGAACTCTCAGAAACCACGTGTAGTCCTGGGAAATGGCACAGCCACTGTGGAACTTTCTGGCTGTTTTTAATGAAGTCTAACATACAGTAATCACACGGCCCAGCAATTCCGCTCCTAGGAATTTACCCAAGAGAAACGGAAACATGTATGTACAAGAGCGTTCCTGGCAGTTTCATTTGTAACAGCCCCAAACTGGAAACAACCCAAAGATTCGCCAATAGTAGGATGGCAAACGAACTGAAGGATATTCATACAGTCAAATATTAGCAAGGAAAAAGTAACAAGCTGCTGCTATACGCAAAAACAGGGATGACCCCAACGGCATCGTGTGGAGTGAAAGAAACTAGACAGAAACAAGTACACCTGTTCCAGGCCACCCACGTGCCGTTCCAGGGCAGGCAATATTAATCCGTGGTAACAGAGATCAGGTGGGTTGGTATTACCTGGAGGAGGAGGGAAGAAGGGAATTTTCTGGGGTGAGAAGTTCTGTATCTTGATTGCGATGGTAGTTACGTGGGTATGTACATGGAAGAATTTATAAAGCTGTGAACTTAAAATTCGAGCCTTTTACTGAATGTAAATATACCTTAAACAAAAAAGTGGGGCCCACGTTTCCCGAGGCCAGACTTCTACCCAGCTCTTTTGTTAATGTCTCAACTTCAAATCGTATTAACTCTGTGTGCAAAGACCCCACGGGCGGAGTCCGCCTGTGTTCCAAACGTACGCTCTCGAACAGTGCGGCCCTTCAGCAACTTGACGCAGAAAGGAAGCTGAGGATAATTTAGAGCTACTTTGAAGACGTGGCTGACACTTATGGGTCTGCTCTGTGTACATTAACACTTCTGGGCATTTTATTGCCTAATAAGGAGAAGGTTCTCCGTGCCATTTCTTGGCCTTCGAATTCCCGTCAGAGCAACACACCGAGGAGGAGGAGGGTCTGTGTTATCAGTGATGGAATTTTGTTTATGGGGGGAAAAGGTATCCCGGAGCCCGCCTGGTCGTCTGGTGTTGGGAACAGCCCTCAGGTGATTGATGAAATGGCTTAATTGCTCAAGAAGCCGGATGTGCTGGCTGCGCCCCAGCCTCCAGAGACGGAGCACAAACACCTCCCTGTGGCTGTTGGGCTTGGTCTTGACTTTGCCACACATCCCTGCTCATCCCCAGCCCTTGACTGCGCCTCTGCCCTCCTGAAAATTCACCAAGTGTCAGCTCTTTGGCCTCACTGGAACCCCACCTTAGCCCTGAGAGACGGGGTCCCTCGCTCCTTTATACAGGGGAGGGAGGAGAGGCTCTGGAGCAGTCGAGGAAGAACTGTGGAGGGTGGCCAAGCCAGGGGACCACTTGGCATGTCACCTCCACAGTCACTGCCGCCTGCCCCACTTCCCTTTGACCATGCAAATCCTCTATCCATTTCCCCCGAAGCCTCTGCTCACGTCTCCGCTCAAACGCTGCCTCCCTGCGTTCAACAGCATCTTGAACTGTTTACCATTTGATGCGAGTTAGTCTCATAACACCTGGGACATAATCACCTTTTCTGGAAATCTGAGCCCAAGTTTTAGCTCTTCTTAGTGCGTTGTGCAGGGCTGAACTGATGCAGGAGCGGGATGGGGCAACAGGACGCTCCACAATATGGATTGATTGATCTATCGATCGACTCATACCCTATTGGCAATCTGTTGTATGAGTCTCCTGGGGCAAACACTCTTCCTGATTAGGTTTTTAACTCCATCAATTAAGGATGCTGTGTGTGAGCCCGCTGCGTCAGCGAAAGATCAAGCTCTAAGTAACGTTTAACGTCTGCTTTGGAGGCAGGCTTGCTGAGCCTAGATCCCGGGTTGGAGGGGCCACGCTGGGAAGCGTCAAACGCCGCGTGCAATGCAAACACGCCAGGGAGGGCGTGCACGAATCAATTAGCATTGCGGGGAGGCAGCACCGCCGAAGGGTGATGAGATATGGAGGTTTTTGCTCAACTACAAGGTCATTTCACCTTTCCCAATCAATCGACTGTTTTCACCCCGAAATTAAACAATAAAATGTGTTGCCCAAGTGAAAATGCAGCGATAAAATATCTTTATCACTCAAGTATGGCTTCCCACTGTCAACCAGGGGGACAGGGAGGGTGGGGACAGATGGCTCTGGAGTTGTTCTGTGTGTCCTGACCCCAAGGAAGAAAGTTTCTAGCAGGTACTTAGGTTTGTGAGTTCTGGGTTTGTTTTTTTGCCCCTAATTCAACATCCTCCTCCCACTTCCTCAGCTCTGCAGGGTTTTTATTTTTCTTCTTTCTTGAATTTAAGAACCCCATATGCTTAGGAAACCCGAAGTTGCAGAGGGAAAATAAACCTGCTGTGCTGAGACCAGGCCCCTTCCGGGCCTAGGGTGGTCCTCAGTGCTGGTCCCGACTTCGGTCTCGAACCAAAGCCCGAATGACCCATAGCCCAGCCTGGCCCAGCCTTGCCGGCTGCCTGGGTACACTTGTCCCTTGCTGTCGCCCCAGATAGAGCAGCCAGACCCATGGGGATGGAGCGTGCTCTCTAAGCAGCCAATGTTATTAACTGAATGAACAAGTAAATTGGATTCATGATACTATAAATTAAAAATTATGCTAACTCTTCTTTCAAAATGCAGACCCTAAATACGGACTTAAATTAAAATGCATGCAAGGACAGCGTGAGAGAAGCTGTAATGAAAATGGGACCTGGTGACGACAGTTCCCCCCACCCTGTGCTGCCCAAAGAGGACTCCAGAAAGCCCTTAACATGCAAATTCCTGACCGCAGATGGAAGTGTTAACACCAGCAGTGAAAGCTGAACTGTGCCTGGAAATAACTTAAGCTTCTTAGGCCCCTTGGGTGGGGAGCAAGGCGCCTCTCTGGGTGGAAGCAGAAGGCACCTGCTGCCGGCTAATTGGGAGTGTAATGAGGCTCCCTGGGGAGTGATGTTCGCTGCTCCCTCCCCCTGCAAGGCTGGAACAGAGGGGCCTGGGCCATGCACAGCCAGGGGCAACAGGTGGCTGCCTCCTGCTCAGAAATTAGCCTGAGGGGTTTCTTGGGAGTCAGAACTATTTCTTCAATAACTTCAATTGGAATTTGTCCCCTACATTCTCGGGTGTCTTAAATCTACACAGACGCGGGCGTCATGAACTCCACGCTTCCCGGTCTTGCTGTGCAGCTGCAGGTTTTCCAAGGAGCCGCTTCTCCCCTCGGGCTGATCTGGCTTTACAGGGGGTCGGTTTGATTAGTGGTCAGTCAGGGTGGGGGGCTGAGGAGCTCTGGACAGGGCAGGGAAGGCCAACCAGTGATGGCGCGGGGCTGCAGGGGAAGGTGAGGCAGGGGCAGAGAGCAGGAGGGGAAGCCCGGCTCCTGTCCTCAGAGAAAACTCTCTGCTTCTACTGCGGTGGCTCCTCTGTTCTCCCCAGAACAGCCAAAGACGGCATGGCAGCCCCAGTAAGAGAATCGCAGTGCAGACCTCCTGTAGTGCTGGAGCAAGGCCACACCATCTGCAGTGGTGGATTCCTGACTGCTTTAAGCTCCTGGTGCCCTTCTCAGCCCCGTAGAGATGTGGAGCCTGACTATGGGTCATCAGGTGACCTTCGGGCAGAGCTACGCATCACAGCTGGGTTCTCTTAGACGCCTCCAGTCAGAAGTCAGGACAGCCCAGCAACAGTTTACTGTAGGATGGGAACGGTCCCCCCAGCATCAGCACACACAGGAGCAGAGGGACGGGCGACCCTCAAGAGTGGGGAGTCTAGACTCACTTGTCGTCCACCGAGGTTGCACCAGCTCCTCTCCCTCAACTCACAGCATTGCCACCTGGCGGTGGGGATGGGTCCTTAACGACCAGCTGAAGAATGAAGAAAATCTTGCATTTGGTTCATAAGTGGGTCGATTTGATGGAAACCAAAGTGGATACCAGGTGCACTACATTATCACTCAGACGTGACCTTGAAACACAGTGCTGAAAGAAAATCCTCCCAAAAGCAGAGCTTTGGGCAGTGCACATTGTCATTCATTTTTGTTTGAAGAAAAAAAAAAAAACTAGTTCAATGTAAGAATATCTGTGACTCATGAGCAGAGGTGAGGAGCTTGTGTGGGAGATCAAAGGCCTTGAGAACAAAGACTTGAACATTTGGGATGAGGAGGTCTGAGGACGAGGTACATGGAAGCACCCATGAGAGTTGTCACGAAGGGTTAAGATGGTCATATCACATGTCCATGACAGAGGGAGCATCTGTCATGGAAGCCACTAGACAGGTAGGCAGAACGGCTAGGCCAGCTGACATCAGCCAGCGTCTGTCATCAGCTACTCTGTTGATGCCACAATGAGTGCATTAATAGAGTAGCTGCGGCGGCACGCATGGAAGCTATGCAGGAGCATGGCGCGACCTCCCCACTTACCAACGTCAGTCTAGCTACTGCCACCACCAAATATCCCACTAACATGTTGGATCCTCTAACATGGCACCAACCCTCAAGAACACCACCCAGCTACTTGGTAGCAAGTTGATTGCACTGTACCCTTCCCACCTTTGAAGGGGCAGCAACTTCTCTTGCTTGGCACATATTCCAGGTATGGGTTTGCCTTTCCTGCCCACTGGGCCTCAGGCGGCCCTACTCTCTGAAGGCTTAAAGGGGGTGTGATCTGGAATATGAGATCCTGCATGATGTCCCATCAGACCAAGGACTCTATGGCAAAGCAGGTGTGGCAGTGGGCACATGACCATGAAATTCACTAGTCCTGTCACATGACATATCACTCAGATGCTGCCTACCTAACAGAGTGATGGAATGGCTTTTCTAAGGCATACCAAAGGCGCTGCCTTACAGATGATATCCTAAGAGCTTGGGACAGCATCTTTCAGCAGGCAGCTAAGTCAAAGACCATCACGTAGTTCCGTGTCCCCAGTAGCAGCATCCATGGGTCCAGGAACCAAGGGGTGGAATTAAGAGGGGCCCCACTTATCATCACTGCCAGTGATACACTTGAGGGAATCTGTGCTCCTCAATGGTAATTCTGGGCTCTGTGAGTCCCAGAACACTTCCACCAAGGGTCCTGGTACGTGTCCCATTAAACTTTAAGCTATGGTGTGCTTTGGGCTTCTCATGCTAAGAAACCAACAGGCAACAAAAGAAGCCACCGTCTTGGCTGAAGTAATAGACCCTGGTCCTCAGGAAGCTAGGCTGCAGTTATACATGCAGCATGTTTGACAATCACATAGTCCACAGGGTATCTTTTGGTACACCCTTGACCAATTTTGGCAGTAAATAGAAAATGGAGCAACTATGACATGAGAAAAGCATGGTAACCTAGGTCGCCTAGATCCTTTGGAAATGAGCATCTTGTCTTAGTCATTTCAGCAGGTAAGCCACCTACATGAGCAGAGGTGCTACCTTAGGGTGAGGGGTCTAGAATTGGCAGCGGAGGAGGAAGACGATGAGTAGCAGGTGTGGCCTATAGATCACCTGCAGCTGCAAGGTCTGTAGCATGTCCTGATAGCCCTTCTCTTATAAGTTTGTCCGGAAAAGTGACTACCCAGATCCTGGAGACGCTAAGCAAGCCGATCAGAGTGGCGCAGGGTGAAGTGTCGAGGATGCTTGGGTGCATCACCTGGCGGCTGCCTTTTGGACAGAACCACTCTGTCTCCCAGCTGCTGTGAGTGGCATCTGAAGGCTCTCCCCTGAGTCCCTCTCCAGGCATTGCCCTTGGCTGATAAAGATGCCTCATCCGCAGTCAGGCTTTTCCCCCAGGGACAGTGGGCATCCAGTGACTGATTAGTGAGAGACATAAAGACCAAGACCCTTTGTCTCAAGGCAGGATGACCCGAAGTCCCACCTCAGCTCCAGAATGCCCCACGGGAGTGGCTGAAGCCTTTGTTGCAACTCTGTTGCAGTTGGACTCCTCCCTCCACCTCGTCTTTATTTTTTCACTCTTCCACGGGTGTTGATCCTGAAGGAACATCCCAGCAATTTTTCTGTGTGTAAAACACCAGCTCAGAATCTGTTGCCCAGAAAAACTGACCTAAGACACAAGCCATCTGCCATTCATTTATCAATTCAACACTCATTATCCACCCACTCATCCAATGCTCTACCCTAACAACCTTCCATTTATCCATCCAACCATCCATCCAATTATCTGACCATCCACCCATCAGTCCATCTATCCATCTATCCAACATCCAAATATCTATCCAACCACTCAATCGTCCCATCTTCTATCCTAATAGCCAACATTTTATTTATCCAGACATATATCCACTCATCCATTCAACCATCTGATCATTCATCCATTCATTTACCTGTTTGCTCTTTTTCTATCCATCTATCAATCCATCCATCTAACATGCAACCACCCATCCAACCACCCATCCAGCCATCCACCATACAAATATGTTTTTTGCACCCACAATAGACCAGACACTATACAGTGGTGGACGAGGCCGACCTAGCCTTTCTGGAGCTTTTATCTAGTGATAAAATCCAACAAATATTCAATGCCTATTTTATGCCTATCCTTGGAAACACAAAGACCAAAAACATCGTCCCAGCCTGCAAAGGGTTTTCAGTCTAGAGGGAGAAACAGGTGGGAAATGAGCGACTGCCACAGACCTCCGAATGCGGGGATGGAGGAGGTTCAGGATCTACAGAAGCATCAGCAGAGCCCCTGACCCCCTGACCCCCAGCGGCAAGTTCAGAAAAGGCTTCCTGGGGGAAATGGCATCTCGCTTCTGAAGGGTGAGTAGGAGGGAGCCAAGTAGAAAAAGTATCCCAGGCCCAGACACATGTACCGACACTCAGTGTCTAGAACAATGTGCACACACAGTGGGAGCTCAAAAAGTACTTGTCGAATGAATGTTAGATGACTGGGAAGGGGAAGAAGAGATGAAGAGAGAGAGAGAGAGAGACGGTGCTTTTAGAAAATTTAAAATTCCTGCCCGGCACAGGGTCCCACTCACATTTTTAATGGAATGAAAGGATATTAGAAAGCACAGCGGTCTGCCCGTCTCTGAAACGGGATGATAATAGCGCCTGCGTCATAGGATTGTGATCAGGATTGTAGCTCTTAAAACACTAATGGAATATAATGGTACTTTATGTTTCTATTAATAATTATAAATAATAATACTTGATGTTTAATAATATAATTAAATAATACAATACAATAATAACCATTGACGATATACTAGTATATGGCTATTACTATTGTCATAACATGCAATCATCACATGTGATATTTTTCTGCATCCAGCTTTGTAGGAGGAATTTGCTCAGGGAGCCCAAAAGAGGCACATTGACCTTTGATGTCTCTCTCCCTACAGGACAGTGTCTGGGAGAAGTGGCGCAGCCTCCAACGGGTAGACTCCCGAGGCTTCTGGAGGACCTGCCCGTGCCTGGCCTCGTGCCTCTGGGAGCGGCGGCTGTGGAAACACGCAAGAGGGCAGGTGCCCACCTGACACGAGGCAGGCCCCAGCCCACGGGTTTAAGAGCAGTGCGCCCTCCTCCCCCTTAATAATGCCATTATGGCTGTCACCCATGAATTTTGCTAAAACCTTTTGGGAAATTGTTTATATTTTCAGCTGAATAACCTCCTGGGGTAATGAGTTTCCATAACAACTAATGGGCGGCCAGCAAGCTTCCGCCCTGGGCTGGGTACGATGTGCTCTTTGGTTTGCATCAGCAGCGGCTGATGGCAACTCAAGTGGTTCCTGTTTGTCGTCTCTGGGGCTCACGGGCCCAGGACACGGGGCCCTGGGCCTCAGTGCCCCACCACATGCTGACCCACAGGGCCAGGTCTTTGGCTTCACCCGAGCACCATCTAACAGGGGTCTTTCTGCAGTCAGGGGTGCGGGGCTGTGCTTGGAGCTGGCCGGAAGCTTATGGGAAGGATTTCTGGATGAAATGGAAGCCCCTCGCTCAGTGGTCACCTCTACAGCCAAACAAAGGAAAAGTTTGGAGCACAGGAAAACAAGCACGTAGATCAGTGTCAGTGTCCATGCCTGGCGTGTTTCTCTGCCTGGTGTCCCTGACGGTGGGGAAGAGAAGGGAATGGGTTTACGGAGACCCTGCTGGCTCACTTCACGTGGGGCCGTGCATCACGTCGGATGGGCTTGGCGCTGGCTGGCAGTACACGCATCACCAGTGGCCGACTCTCACACTGGGAGGCCTCAGCCAGCCCTCCTGGGGCCAGGACCCCATCCCCGGGGGAGAGAAGGTCAGGTTCACTTACTGGCATGGAGCCTTCCGGAGGGAGGGCCCTGCCAGAGGGGAGAAGTGATTGTAAAATATTTTACATGCAGAGATGAGCTGATGTGCAGGTCTTAATGAAGGATTAAAAGGACACATTTAAGAGCCTGGGACGCGCCAGGCAGATTTCCATGGCCCCAGAATAACTGCTTTGTCTCTGACCTTTTCTATCTTGGGAACTTGTTTGACTTTAGCTGGAGAAACTGAGCTCAAGGCACCAGTTTCAACTCCTCACTCTGGGTCTCAGTCACAGACACGGCCAGGTTGTCCCATCTGCCCCAGAGCGCCCTTTTGATTCAGAGGCTGCGTGGCCCCAGCCACCTTCTTTTCAAATCCAAAGCCACCTGGAGGTGCCCCCAGAATGGAGACGGGTAGCTGAGGACCCCGCTAATAGCTGCGGGGTGAACACTCGCATTGCGATCACCGCGACGGGACCTCTGCTCCCTCGTGTGTAAAATGAGGAGCTCGAGAGAGACAAACCCAGATTCATGAAATGTCACAGCTGAAAAAGGTTCCACTCCAGTGCGTCTGACACTTGTGTGGTCACAGAACACATTCGTTCATTTACTCCAGCTAATCCTCACCGGGCCGGGGGCTGCGTGTGGAGAGGCGGGGAGGGAGACGTGCCTTCTGGTGGGCCAGGGGGGTCACAGCCAGCAAACTAAAGGCACAAAATTCCAGACCACAGCAAGGGCTGCAAAGAAACTCAAGTAGGTGATGCCATGACAGCAGGGTTATTTCAGACAGTGGGACTCGAGGAGGGGACGGCGGGGCCCAGAATTGAAGAGGATGATGGGGTTGGCCATGGGCAGATCAGAGCATCCAGGCAACATGCACAGCACAGGCAAAGGCCCTGGGGTAGGAACCAACTTGGAGAGAATCATGAATTGAAGGAAGCCAGGAAGGGGAGAGTAGCCAGGGTATATGCAGAGACAAAGGAGGGAGGACCCTGTGACCAAAGTCCCAACTCCCAGTTTCACTCTTAGTGAGCGGGGAGCCCCTAGGGAATTCTGAACCTGCCTTACACTTTGAAGTCCACCCACAAAGGGCAGGTGCAGAGCTTAAAGAGACAGCGACCCCGGAGAATCTGAATCAGTCTCCCTGGGCAGAGCCAGTCATCCGTATTTCCGTGGAGTCCATGCTTGGGCGAAAGCGGACAACTCCGCAGCCTCCAGCCCCTCCACCCTGGCCGTGGGGAAGTGGAGCCAACTTTCCTGAGGCAACTCCAGGGCTTGGACCTCTCGGCATGTTGTTAGCACGAAGCCCGAGCTGTGCCAACACAGGCATGAAACTGGAAGCAAAGAACTTTCTGGGCCCCTGTTCATCGTGCCTCGAACAGAATGGAAGAAAGGAAAGAGCTCAGAAATGATGGAGGGGGTCAATGAGCAGCACAAAATTTGGCTTGTAAAAGGAAAATCAATTTGACCTTCTCAGGAAGAGGGCCGCATGTGGCCTGAATTACGATTCTGGGTTATTTGGTTTGCCTTCAAATCAGAAAATTGTAGTTATTACAGCCCCAGGATTGATTGGCGTGGAGGCAGCACAGCCGGCACCTCTGCCTTTGTCTGCAGGAAACCTGAACCTAGAGCGGGTCCCATTTCCTCCCTGGTGGTGGGTGGTCAGGCTGGAGGGCTGAGGGCTGGCGTCTTCAAGGGGCGGACGACTGAGCAAATGGCTTCCCTAATGCACTGGAGCAGCCATTCTTCAGGTCTGACATGTGCTGCATTCTGCGGACTTGGACTTTCGGTGTTAAAAGGGGTCCGCTAGGGGATGCCTTCCCGCTTCCTGCAGGCCCTGCCCCCAACACCGCCGCAGACATGCCCGTCCCTCCCCCCTGCGGTAATTACCCACTGATCATCTTCGGGCTTTAACCTTAATCCCCTTAAGCCTCAGCAAATAGCCCGTAATTCACAATCACCTGAAATGCTATCGATTTTTTTTTAAACTTGCAGTAAGTCTCCATCCCCACCGCCACCCAGAGGGGAGGGGGATGATTTCAGCCCCTCTCCCCACCAAGAGCCATTAAAGCTCCACCTCCTCCCCAAAACAACCCTATCTCCCAAGCGCAAAACAGGAATATTTCTTTTCATTATTTATTGTAGCTCAATGACCTTTTAAATTCTTAACAGCTCCAAGAACAAAGCCAAGTTTCTAGCGAGCGCCAGTTTTGCAATTTGTTATTAATTTGAAGCCGTCGGATGTTAACAGCCACAGTACTTTCCTTGCCGAGGCCCCGCTGTGCGTTGCAGGAGGTGCATTTCCGTTTGCCAGTTGGTCTCTCCGGCCCTGGCTGTCCCGAGTCGGGCAGCCGCACACTTTCTGCCCACGTCACCGGACCAGGAGTGTACGTAAAATGCCCCTTCTCAAGGACCCTGTCACAGTCCATCAAGGTCCAGGCAGAGACTGGAAGGTACTTTGTGCTATAGACGTGCATACACATTCTTAAAAGCTCTGCCCTTTGTATATCATCTTGAGAAGAGATAAATTACCAAGATGACATTTTTGCTCCCAGCTATGTGTGCAGGTTTTTCAAGGGCTAACTTCATGCGGAAGATCAGTGTCCCCGTATCAGTCCTGTTCCCAGAGGACGGGGTATTGGAAAACCTAGAGGAGCAGGTGGGGCTGCAGCTGTGGAGTTCGACCCGAGGCAGCCTGGCTTGGCCACTTACTGCCTGTGTCAGTCACCTGAGCAAGTCCCTTAAGTCTTTCTGCAATTTGGTCTCCTTGTCTATGAAAAGGGGACAGTATGGTCAAGCTGCACAGAACTGCGCATGCACAGACACAAATGGTTCATAGAAAATGGTGAAATCTGAAAAAGAGCTGTAGATTGAACCGATGTTAATATCCTGCTTTTGGTACTCTACTGAGTCACGTAAGATATCACCATTGGGGGAAACTGGGTGAAGGATCTATGGGCACCCTCTCCTATTTTTTGCAATTTCCTGTGACTCTATTATTTTTTCAAAATTAAGGTGTTTTTTTTTAAGGGCATGATAATAGTGTCTATTTCTCAAGTTTTTAGAGGGCATTCAGAGAGATAAGTCCATGTTGAGTGCTTACAACCAAGCCTGGCATCAGTGTGTGCTTAATAAATGGAATTTATTTTTCACCTATTGCTCTGTTTATTCAAACCACCAGCGGCTCCTTTTCTCATTAGGGGCGTCCAGAAAATCAGAATGGTGTTTGTTGAAAGGGTGTCTGTTGAGCTTGGCAAAAGCAAAACTTTCTTTTGTGCCGGTTCATTTATTCTCAAGGTTAATTGTTGCTAATTGCGCTATAAGATTGCCAACAGAAGTGTCAACACAAGCCCAATTAGATGTGCTGATGTCGACTGGCTCCAGCGAGGTGGGCTGGAAGCCGGTCCTGCGGGCAGAGTTCGGGGTCCGCAAAACAAGACTAATGAAGCCTAAATGAAGGCGGAAGGGCACCGGCTGCTGGTCAGTGCTGTGCTCAAAGTTGCCTTGTTTTCCCTTGTTTTGAATTAGAAATTCAAATCTCTTCTGTGCCTTTGCAAAGCAGAGCACGTCTTGATAATAAATGAGGTTCTGGCTTCATTTTGGCACCGGAGTGTCTGACATTTCCCTACAGCTCTGCTCTCGAATTCTGTGGTTCCATGACCAGCACCTCCTCCTCCTTTAGCCCTTTGGTAGATAGACACAGGGTATCGCAGGCAAAGCTAAACGCACGCAGGTCTGGGCTCGAATCCCACCATTGCAGTGTGACCTCGTGCAGGTTCCTTAACCTCTCTGAGTCTGGGCTATTCCCCCCGTAGACTGCTGGTTGAAACACTTACTTTAGCGTTAACATAAGCAGAGGCTGGGCGAGGGGATCTCTGGGAACTCTCTATACTACTTTTGTGACTCTTCCACGAGTCTAAACTTATCTAAAAATAAAAGGTAAAAAATAAATAAATAATCCAAACACATACTTCCTGGGTCGTCTGAGGACTGGAGATGACAAATGTGCCCGGCGTGGACTTGGCATTCACCAGCTTTTATGCAGAGCAGAGACAACAGCTCAGTCGTGCCCCAACCTGTACTCTTTTCTTTCCCTCCCCTCACCCCACACCGTACTCTGCGTCCCACACTGGGAGAGCAGATCAATCCGACGCCGACGGGGTGATGGAAACGGATGAAGGGTCTCCCACAGAAAAGAGCACCCTTGATACCGTGGAGAAGGGAGTGTCGCTCCCCTTGGAGTTAAAATCATAACCTTAAAAACAAGTTTCGGGGTGACCAGCCGAGCTGATTGCCGCTTCCCTCTCGGCCTGAGGGTTCCAGCCGGTGGAGGTGTGTCTGGCACAGGACCCAACCCACAGCCAGCAGGAACAAAGGAGGCTCGATGTCGTCCTCCTGCGGCTGATCCCCAATGTTCCCTGGCAAGCTCAACGGTTTGTGCCATTTTGGAGCCCAGGGAAAGATGAAAAATACTCTGCATCTGTTTTGGCTATTAAAGCAGGAGGAGTCCCTGAGTATGTTTACGGGGGGTGGGGCTGGCAAGGGAAAGGCAATTCAATGAAACAAAAGGCAGGACACAGAGGAAGTTTGGAAGGAGGGTCGATGGCTGAGATGCTTCATCCAAATACAATTCCGTCCCGTCCCCCCGCCCCCCGGAGGCTGCAGTCCAGCCGTGTCCAGCAGGAGATTTACAGCCCCAAACATCGCCTCTGCTGGGTAATAAACTGTGCTGGCTAATCGATATTGGCGCTGGGCTGTCTGTCTGCAGCATGGATGGCCATTTAGCAAAGTCACCGAGGAATGGAAAATGCAATCGAGTTGCATAATGAGTCTGGGTAATTGGATGGACCAGGCAGAATGATCCAGCTAAGTATATTCAGTCTGGCGTATTAATTAAAAACTTGACACTTCAAGCATCATCCAAAGCGCGCCATTAATTATTCTTTGATTCGAAAGGTCAAATGTTGTGGATGAGTTACAAGACGATGATAAAATTGCTCAACTGTGGGGCTGTCACGACAACAGCATCCATCGCATTGAGCTCCTAGACTCACCTGTAGCTTCAGAGGAGGGTGAACAGCCCTCTTCTCCGTGCCCTGCTGGCATCAGATCCAGTGGGAAGGGCTGTGGCTGTGCAAGGTGCCGATGCAGCTCAGCCCCTGCTCCACGGTCCTAGGCCACAGCCACAGTGTGGACGGATGGACAGATGGACAGAGCGCTCACCACGCACCAGCATTTACTGAGTGATCTTGCGCTTCTCTCCTTCATCTGTGAGCTCTGCGGGCACACACAGGTACAGCAATTTGCCCAAAGTCAGAAATCAGCAGATGAGGATCAAACTCAGGTTGTCAGACTCTGACAGGCCACAGTAAGGTTCTTACTTTGTGTAAGAAGAGACAAAGAAATTTTGTGCTTTGGGAAAAGCAGAAGTGGCAGAGCTCCTCTATAATGTGACAAGCTGTGTGACCTTGGGAAAGTTACTTCACTTCTCTGGGCCCCTATTTGCCTGTCTGTAATTGAACAGACCACTTCATCTCTGGGACTTCAAAAGAGAAGAGGACTATCATCTGGGGTGGCCTGCTTGGAGCGGCAGGCCGTGCTGCTTCCCAGCATCCCCGCAACTCCAAGGGCCAAGCCGGCCTGGACATCACTGCCAGGCCTTCCAGAGTCCAACACACTCATGTCCCGAGACCGCAGCTTGCTTCCCTGTGTGCACCCAGCATCCTGGTGGCTGGGAGGTGAGTTCCTGAAGCGTCAGGTCAGGCAGTGAGTGCTGTCACTAACCCATCCACGGATAAGGAAACAGGCATAGAAACCGCTGGACTCACAACCCACCAGGCCGGCTCTGTGCCTTCTGGGCTGGATAAAGTTGATGGGAAGAATGTAGAAAACTTCAGGGAACAAGAACCAAAACCGTGCCAGACAGGGCTCAGCCCTGTCCTCAGATAGGCAGCAATTGGACAATGTCCATCAAAAGTTATCAAAATTAACAGCGTATATACCCTTCGACTTAATGACTCCACTTCTAGGAATTTACCCTCCCAGAACACGAGTGCGTGTGTCTGAGATCCAAGCTCTTTTGCAGCAGAACTTGTGACAGCAATGAGGTTACAACCATCCACACCCCCAGCTTCAGCCAGCAAAGGGCACCCCTGGATGAGGACGCACCGCAGCAGACTGACCAGGGCTAGGCTGTGTCTCCCACTCAACACAGATGCTTCCTGCGTGCAGATGGGTGCTGCGCTGGGCACCGAGTCGGACAGGACCTCTCTTGGGGAAGCTAATCAGGGAATACGCCCGCGCGGATCCCTCAGGGCACAAAGCTAGTGCATATTTGCACACACAAGAGGACCCCACTGAAGTTGTTAAAATATAGGAGGTATATCCCCCTGGGTACGTATAAATATGGAAAACTTCTGGAGAATATAACGGGGTGAAGGAGGTGGGAAAATTTTTCTTTTTATTGTGTTTCTTTTCTTCATGATTAATTTGTTTTGTACTATCATGAGCATATATTATTTTATACTTTGTAAAAAAGTTTGAATTTCAAATCTTCCATGGCCAGCTCTGAAGTCGGTGGAGGAGACAGAACTCCTGCTCACCCCTGGGACAGGGCCCCCCTCCCCACCCCGCTGGGGCTGGGAGCGAACAACACGCGCCACAGTTTGGAAGCTGACAGTGCCCGCCAGCGAGCAGCAAGGCAGCACCCTGAGCCAGGCTGTGCTTGAGCCTACGACAGCACAACTATTCATTTAACTGATGGCTGCTGTATTCATTCAAATGAGGTCCACCCTGTTAGAAATGAACGTCCATGGAATCTGTCACCATGATAAAGTGCACCTGCGTTTATCCTTCTTCTGCCAAGGCTGAGAGTTCAATATTTTGTCCATTAATTTTTAAGACTTTTTAAAAAATGGGGCTTTAGTGAGGGAACAAAGAGGCCATCACTTTCCCAGGCATCCAGCCTTCCTGCCTCCTCTCTCTCCGGGGACTCGGCAGCTAGCAGGGTGGAGGCACCCCCCTCGGCCTTGTCATTCAAAGGCCCAGCCCTCCCGAAGCTCCGGCTGATGGGCAGAAAGATGCGGGTGACTTTCTACCTGCCAGGGGGCACCCCGACTTGTGCTCAGGCGTGTGTGGCTCTAGAAGGAAGATCCCACTGTACTTAGAAAATACCCAGATATTGCCAAGGCCCCCAGGCTGCCTCACCCTCACTTGGTCTGTTCTGGTCACCCGGGAGCCCCTTCTGTTCCAGGCCTTGTCCCCTCAACTAATATTTACCAGTTGAATTGATTAATTCTGTTTCCATAAGGCTCTGCCATGGCTTTGTCTTCCACAAGTTTGCGCCTTGTAGGGAAGGACAGAGCAACCCCGACATGCCAGCTCTTTCATTCATTCGTCAACCTGTACTAACATCATGCTGTGTGCCAGGTCCTGTGCTGGGCTTGGGGAATCGGGATGGTCACATCAGACGGGACCCTCCCCCAGGTCTCAGCTCAGTCATGGAGCAGCAGGAAGGAGGCAGGTTTCCCAAGCAGGGCTGTGTCCCGGGGTGACACCCCCATCGGCTGCCCGCCCCAGCCCACTGTGGTGCTGGAAGCAGAATGGCGCCAGGCACACGCAAACAGCAGGACGGGCAGGGCAGGGACAGCTGCCGGGAGCCTGTGCACGTTTGCCAGCTTCCAGGGACTGGGGCTGTCTGTGCTTTCTGTCACTGTCACCAGCGCTCCTGTGGAGTGGAGCTCCTTCTAGGAAGTGCCCCCTGACTCCAGTCCCCCAGGCACGGACCATGCTTGCCCCTTAACCTCTCTGGGCCTCCATCTCCTTATTTGTGCACGGGGGTGGAAAGAGCCACCATTTTTGTGCAGCGCTGAGTGCCTGGCGGTCCACTAAGCCCTCCCTGCGCTCTGTCTGTCGTCCCCGCGACCTACACGATAGGCTCCACCTGACCCTCAGCACCACTGAGGAAGCTGAGACTCCACGAGGCCATGGGATGGAGGCTGATGCCCTGATCCCTCTGCCCCCAGGACTGGAGGAGCCTCTGCTGAGATGCTGTGTGAGAAAGCCGGGGATTGGCCTGGCGAGGCTCGATTTCGGCTTCCTTCCTGCCCTCTGAAGAGGTGGCTGGAGGGGACATTCCTGCCCACGTCCGGTCAGCGTGAAACACACCACTGACGGCCTCACCCCACAGCTCTGACCACATCCGGGATGTGGCCTTGGGGAACACCCAGAGGGGTGAAAGGTGGTCTTACTAATAACCTATCTAACCGAGCAAAATAGCCTAACAGAAAGTAAGGGAAATAAACTCACAATGCAACTACGCTCTGTTTACTTAAAACACTGCGGTCTAACTTGTTATCTCCAAGACTTCGTTTTTTCTCAGCCTCGAAGAGCCCTAGGTGGATGGCAGGGGTGCGAACCCCCCACTTCAGTTCTTGCCAGATTCCAAGGACTCAGATAACCCAGCCTCACAGAGAAGAGAAAAACAAAAAACACCTACAACAACTTTGCTGCCACTTCTGTTCTCAGCCTGCTGACGTGGAGGGAAAAAGCCGTCTCTACCCTTTAAAACGCCAGCCGCTTCTCCTCAACCGCCCGACATTCTCACTCTCTTCTCTGTGTGCCGGGGCCACTGCCTCCTTCTCTCGCTCGCTCTCTTTCTTGGGAAAATAAATAAACGTCGTACTTCTTTCTATCCTAAGCTTTGTCCGAGAAGTCTTCTCACAGGCGCCACGAGTACCTAATAAATTTCTATCCTTTCAAGGGGTCCCTCCCAACTGCCAGTGCCGTGCCATCCCGTAGCCCAGATGGCAGGTCCCCTGGAATTTCACACAGCAGCCCCAAGCCCACCTCAGGACCCCACCTGGCAGGCCCAGGGGCCACCTGCACCCTCTAGAGAGCGCTCCCTGGTATCTCGGGGAAGTCTTCGGCTCCTCAGAGGCGGGGCCCTACTTCCTGTGCCAGGTGGGGCAGGGAGAGAGCGGGAGAGGAAGAGAGGGGAGAGGAGCAGGGCAGGGAGAGCGGGTTGCATCCTCGCAAATACAGTGGCAGGCAGAGAGGAGGAAGCCAGGCCCTGGCTCGGACCCGCAGTGTCCACAGTAGAGGAGTGGGGCGGGGGACACGGCCAGCTAGCACCTCCCTCCTGCCCTCCTGGATCCCAGCGGTCACTTGGTGCGGTTCTCTCGGGGCCCCAAGGCCCTGAAGCCCAGAGATGACACCCTTGACAATGAGGGTCCTTTAAGGCCTTTCTCCTTTCTCCTCATGTGCATCAGTGATAGTACTACTGCTAAGGATATTGAAAATAGCCACAGTCCCTGAGCTCTTGCCAGGCCTGGCAC
This sequence comes from Indri indri, assembly GCA_004363605.1. Taxonomy (NCBI): domain Eukaryota; kingdom Metazoa; phylum Chordata; class Mammalia; order Primates; family Indriidae; genus Indri; species Indri indri. The sequence goes on from RJWJ010002302.1 coordinate 39,391, forward strand.
ACAGTGATTATTCCACCAAACACTCACACCAGCCCCATGGGAGAGGCTGCGTGGTCACGTCCACTTTTCAGATGAGCAGACTGAGGCGCCGTGAGTTCAGTGGCCCGCTGCCTGAGGCGGGTCAGCCAGGGGAAGTGCGGCCGGGACCCCGCAGCTCGAGAGCCCGGGGACTTCACACCCTTTGTGGCTCATTCGCTTGTTTCTTTCACGTCATTTACTGGACCCCCCTGAAGCTCCAGGCAGACTCATGCAGGGGTCTGTGCGCTCCGGGTGATGCCCACTGGCAGGAGACCTGACCGCAGCAGCAGAGAGGTGGCTAGAGTTGCAACAGGTGGACCCTGCCCCCTGGGCCAGCGTGTACTTGCCGGAAACCGAAAAACCGAGAAACCCCAGGCTCGTGATCGCCCACGGGGCCTGGTGCTAGGAAGTCGTGGAGCCCAGACTGTTTACATCCAACCTCAGCTATAGCAGGTAATACAATACCTCTGCATAATTATACTTAATTGAGGAGGAAATGGGCTCTTATCACAAAAGGCATAGATGGGATTTTGCTTTTTAATTTTAAAATTTCCATTCATTTAAAAAAAGCAAAACAAAAAGCCTAAGGGGGAATATTTAGGCTGAGGCAGGAAGCAGAGAGCTGGGGTGGTGGGAGATGTTCCAGGCAGAGAGAAGAGCAGACAGGACTCACACACAGGGCCCCGCTGGGCACCGGAGTATGGACGCAGCACGGCCAGCTCTGCCCTGTGCGCACGGCGGAGGGAAGCTCCACCGCACAGCAGCAAACTGCCAGCAACAGCCGCGCCGTCCAGCATGGCTGGGAGTCAGGCCCGGCCTGCCTGGCTCTGCAACCCACCTTTGCTTGCGGCCTGGGTGAGTCTCTGAGACGGTGGCCCTCGTCCTTCAGGTGGGGCGGCCGCAAGGACTCCACGAGGGCCCAGAGGAAGAGCGCAGGAAGCTACACGGAGGATGAGAACCTTCTCCCTCCCGGCTTCCATCTGTTCTGGGCCATCCACTTCCCCAGGCCTGGAACATCACCCACAGGGGCAGCAGACACACACACACCAGGTCTGTGCATCTGGGTTAGATTCCATGAAGGGAAAGTTGCTGCCACCCGGATCAATAAATCAAGCCATAGATGCCGGGCCCAGACCCTGGACGGCACAGAGCAGAAGTGGCTCTAGAGTCCTCGTAGCCAGTGAGAATCTCAAGCCACATCTCAGAGAGGCAAGAACTAGACAGGCTCTAATCCTCCCCATCGAGGCACGTCACCTGCACACGCCCATCCTGCCATCTGGATGGTGCCAGGGGGCCCCCCAAAGCTGTGCTGAGGTCTGAGCAGATGCCAGAGCATAGGAGAGAGCCTTCTGGGCGGGTCCACCTGTCCACATTGCTCACCAAACAGGTGCCCGTTGACTCAGCCAACGAGGTCTTGCTGACCGGCCCCCGAGAGCTCCCGACCTCTCTTCTGGCTGCCCTGGTCCCTGAGCGAGGGATGAATGGCCTTCCTTATTTTCCATCTTTCTTCTTTCTCCACCAAACCACCCCTTTGCCCTCTCTCTGCAGCCCCTCTAGGACACCAGCCTTAGTTCTGCCAATGCCCACGGTCGGGGGCGACAGGTAGGCAGGCGAGGATGGGCCCTCTGAAGGCTGCAGCTGGTCCTCAGCCCCAGCCCCCATGGCCGCGTGGAGATGCAGGGCCAGGTCACCTGGGAGTCCCAGGTTTTATGTGAAAACTCTGACTTGCACAGGGCCAGTCACTGCAGCTTCATTTTATAGAAGGAAGAAGCTCTGGCAGGTGGCCGCCACCTGGGCGCCTGTAACACACACCTGCCCAGAGGCCAGGGGATGCAAAGGGCCCAGTGAGCTGCCGGAAACGGGGAAAGGAAAAAACAGAAGGAAAGCTGGCTTGAGTGGCTAAAGAAATGACTTGCCCGGCTGCCAGGGACACAGAGGAGGGCACCTCACGCTCCAGGCCAAAGACCCTGAGAGTCTCTGAGCCATCACTAGACAAAAAATAGAGCCACCGGGGGTGCAGGGTGAATAGCACTCTGAGAGGGCGAGACAGAGAAACCTCACCATCAAGCAAGATTCTGTCGGCCCTGCCACCCTGTACTGGGAACGAATTATTAATTACTCAGATCCAGTCCAGCAATAACAGCCCCGAATTCCACCGAGACGCCATAGGATGCCGGGCTCAGGTGGATGAATGTCTCCGCCTGGGAGACGGAGGCGGTGGCATCTGCATCTCTTCAGACGGAAGATTTCCAGATAACTGCCCACGTTGTTCCCGCCACGCTCCATTAGATACAGCAAGTTCAACTAGCCTGAGCCCTCGGGATTATGAAACACTGCCGCAGTTTTAGAAGGAGATAAAGTCATTTTTCTTTTGTTTGTTTCTTTTTCACTTAAAACTTAGTTTCCCTTGCTATGGCCTGCACTAGAGTCCCTTGAGCCAGCAGGTTGGGTCCAGGGTCTGGCATGCGAGACCCACCCAATTCGCTTCTCCTGCCTCCCTCGACCCGCCGCCCACCCTCCCTCTCCCGGGCTCCAGTGGCCTCAGTTACTGCCCTTAATCCTCCTCGGTTGAAATGTAGGCATCTGTTTGTGATCTTTTGCCACCTCCTGGAGATGCCTTTGTGATTGCTGGATGGAGGTTTTGACGGTTGGATGGAAGGAAGGAAGACAGATGGGTGGATGGATTGGTAGGTGGTTTATGGATAGAGGGATGACTTACCAATAATTAAGTCAGTGGTTATCAAATGTCAGTGTGCCAAGTCTTCACCTCTAAAATAAAAATGATGACAATACCTCTGATTGGAGACTATTATCAGTCCCACTTCACAGATGAGAAAGCCAAGGCTTAGGGAAGTGGGGTAACATGACCCAAGCTCCCACAGAGCCCTCTCCCCGATCCCCCATCCACAGCCATCTACCTGGCCGGTGAGTGAGTCCCTGTCCCGTGCAGTTCAAGTCCAGTTGGGGAGGTGGATGAGCAGCGAAGATACAAACACGTGGCTAATCCACGAACTGACTGTCACGGCAGGTTGAGAAGAAGCCGCACAGGACTCCAGGGAAGTGCGTGGGGGCAGAGGGCTGAGACAGGGCGTTCACGCCGCCATCACAACGGTCATGCACTTTGCTTTCATTGGCTCAGGGGCACTCAGGGAGCTGTAAAACAGTGACCTAGTCCAGTGAATTTGTCAACACTGTCATGCCTTGAAAGGGCAGCCCGTGGTGAGGAATTCCTGTAAAAGAACCAAAGGCAGCTCTGAAGCTGCCCTTCTTTGCGTCTCTGTCTTCACTGACATCTTTAAGAGCTGCGTTGCCTCTGGGTGGCTCCCGGAAGAACAGACCCATAGCTTTTCTGGCGTGTTAAATGGTCTTCCTGTTAAAGGGGGCTGTTTGGCCAAAGATGCTCGGGGGAGGAGGGGAGAGATACCGTGACGAACCCATTGTGACGCGGTGCCATCTGCACAGACAACGATAAGTTGCTCAGGCCCTCGAACACGCTACATTAAACTCTCATCTCGCCGTTTCTGTTTTTTTGCTTCTTACATATTTGTTTAGATTACAATGTAATCCCTGGAAAAGGTAAAAGGCCCTTCCAGAGTTTGTTTTTAAGATCCACTGGGAAAAAACTGCAGTGTTCAAATGGAAAAATAGAACCTGGGTTAATCAACTGCTTGACTCATGTTTGTTTTAACTTGGTGTCCTAGAGTGTTAGTGCTAGAACAGGCTTGACAATCTCTTAATCTAAGCCCCGGGTTTTACAGATGGGGAGAGCTGAGGCTCTGTAGGCCACAAAGTCCCACCCAGAGGGGATCCACGGTAACCCTGGTGCACCTGTGTGTGGAGGCACGAGAAAGTGTCACTCAAGAAATACCAAAGTGTGTGGCATTTCCCTTTTTCGAATTAATTAGGGTAGGCTCAGGGTCACCTCTACAAACGAAATCACTCCTCTAGGAATTCCAACAGATTTCCTTGTGGAGGAGAGGAAGGGGGCTTCCAGGTGATTCCCGGAGTGTCACACATGACCACACACGCTGACGCCCAGCTGTCGAGGAGTCTCACCCCTGTGCTTGGCAGAGTCGGGGCCTGAAAACATTTCCGTGAGTGGCCATGTGAAGGACCTTGCTCGAGATCGTGCGCCGGTCACTGGTGGGGTGCATGAACCCCGTGGTGGGCAGGCATGCCAGAGCTCGAGCCAGACCCCGCGGGTCCCCTTTGCTGTGTGCACACCCCCGGGCTTTCTGTGTGCTTGCTCCTGACTGCTCCCACTGCAGGCGCTTTTAGAGGATGGTGCCCATGCTGCTGAAATAGCTTAGGGACGTGGTGCCTCAGTCTTCACCCCCAGGGCAGCCCGCAGCCCAGGGCTGAGTGCCATGGGGGTCCAGAAGCCCAGTCCCCTGCCTCGAGCAAGACAGACCTCATTGTCACCGAGGCTGCAGTGCTCCCCATAGGACGGGGCTGCCTTGCCCTTCTGGGTCTCACCCTTCCCTCCCGGCTCCCTTCCCTACCTCCCCGGTTTCCCTGGGGGGTGCCCCTTTAATGAATCCGCAATCCAGGGGCTGCTTCTGGGGAGCCCGGCCCTAGGGGAACGCCAAGTTCCCAATTTGCAGCTCTAAGGCACTGCTGGCCCCCTTGGCTGTGGCATGACAAGTCCAGACTCCCAAGAGGAAAGTCGTGAATTTCTTCCAGCTGCAGCCCCAGGGCCATAGGCCCCAACGGCCCGGGATGCCCACGCTCGTCCTCCTCCTCCTCATCGCTGGCACCTCACAGGCCCTTGCCGTATGCCGAGTGCCGTTCTAATTAATTAATTGAGTCGATCCTCACACAACCCTTTGAGGCAGGGACTATGATTATCACTACTGCAAACTTTATAGATGTGGAAACTCGTGCAGGAAGAAGATACACGCCGGCCCCAGGCCACAGGGTTAGCCAGCGGCAGAGCTGGCACATGAGCAGCTCTGCTCCAAACCCCTCCACTCGCCTGCCCCTTGTCAACCTGCAGACACCTGTGGGGCCGGCTAAATACTAGCACTAAAATGCGATACCAGTTATGAACCTCAGTACTCACCCAGGAACCAGCCCAGCCCCTCGCAGAGCTCCCAGTTATTTCTGGACCCCCCTTGAGCCTGCCAGCTGCCGTCCCATCAAAACGGCCCCTGCCCTGCTCTCCGGAGTCAGCCTCCTTGTGTGCACGTGAGCCCATACCCTCCCCAGGAGCTGCTCAGGGGACTGTCACTGCTGGCCAGGACAATGGACACACCTGCCAAGGAGCTGCCACCCAGAACTCCCAGCCCCACAGGTCTTTGCAGAGTCAGGCTAGATTCCTCTCCCCCACTTGGGGCAGCACTTTGTCACCTGGGCAGCACCAAAGCAGGGCTACTTGAGCCCAGAGACTCACAAAATCTCCACTCAAATCAGCTTCTTTCATTCCTGCCCTTAACACCTCTCAGACTTTAACTCCGGGCCGGGGGGGACTGGTGAGACCAGCAGGAGGCAATCACCGTCAAAGCACTGTCACCCCGGGGCCCCACGTAGACTTTCCCTGGCCCCTCCCCAGAAAGCCAGAGCCCTAGTGCTTGTTAACTCATAAAAATAACCCCCCAACCCAGGAAGGAATTCAGAATGTGACCAAACACTCTAACTGCGTTACAAACGTCCGAGACAACCTCACTGAGCAGGGAAGGTGCTGACCCGAGTGACTTCAGAATGAGTGGAGTCGGTGAGACGAAGGCCACGGGACCTGTGGCCTGGCTCATAAAGTCCTTCCGTGGGGTGGGGGGGCACTGATGAGCAGCTCTGATACCAACACATGCGTCCCCTGCAGCTGCACAGCGAGGTATGTGGGTGGCGGATGGGGAGCCAGTGTCCAGGTTCCCGATGTGGGTCTAAGAGCTTAGCGTGATTCCTGAGTGCACATCTGGACTCTCCACACCACTGCTGGAGTGAGATAGGCGGGGGGGGGGGGGCTAGAATGGTCCATGTGGTGATGGGTTAGCGTTGGTGACATCAGCATGAACTCACATTGAGCTGTACATACACGCAGGTAACTGCATACAAAACTATCCACAGATGTGTGTGCATACGTGGGCTAGTGTGCAGACACAGATCTCCTTCCTGTGTCCGCTGAGAGTGCCTAAAAGCAACGCCATCCCATAGCAGCGAGCACGCCCGCGCCCACGTCTTGGTTTCTAACATCATTGTCACCAGCTACAAGGAACCAAGGCTCCTTGGAAAAGTAGCTTATTGCAGGACTGGGACAGGAATGTACACGATGACCTTGGGGCGTCTTATAGTGCCAGAAAGTAAGGAAATGCTGAACAAATAATAATAACAGCACCACCCACAACGATGAGAGTGTCGGAGGAACGCAGGAGCCAACTGAAAGAGCTCCCAACGGTGGAAGCTGGAACGATTTGAGCAACAAAGTATATAAAGTAGTACCAAATCATAACTCAGAGTAAAAATAAATATCCATGAGACCATACTGATTAAAAATGTTGAATAAATAAATACACTGGAGAGAAGAGATAACTCTCCCATGCAGAAGAATTCCAAATAGCTGATGTGGACACTCTGCCCTCAAAGATGGGGAGGACGGCTGCCAACTTCTCGAGTGTGGCTGCATGAGGACCTTCTTCCAAAGTGTGTAACGAGGGATCCTACCTATCCTGAGGGCAGAGGAGGCTCTCCTGATCCTCCAGACAAGGTCTGAGGAGGAGTTGGTTGACTTCGTATGTGGTGGTGGAGATGGAGGGAACAGCATCAAGGCACAGGGAACAGCATGAGCTAAGACTCTGGAAGGAGCAGCCAGAACACCAGGGACGGTGCAGCCTACAAGGCACAGGTGCAACAGCGGGTGCCTTTGGTGGGAGCAGCCGCCTGCATAGGCTGTCGCAGGGTCTACGCTCTGCAGACGGCCCAGCTGCGCTATGGATTCAGGCAGTTCCCGAAGGTTCCTGGGGGTGGGGGAGGGCTACTGGGGAGCCCAGGACAGCGGCTGTTTAACAGCCAGCAGGGAGCACTCTCGCAGTTCTGCCTGGGGCAGTCAACGTCTCTGTCAAAGGCCGTGTGGGACACGTTTTAGACTTTGGGGGCCACGTGGTCTCTACCACGACCCTGCCCTTTTGTGGAGAAAGCAGGCAAGTGAGTGGGCATGGCTGTGTGCCACGTCACTTGTGAACACTGGAATTTCCATTTCATAGCAGCGTGTCAAAAAATATTATTCTTTTGATTTTTTTTATCAACCTCACAGTCTTCAGCAGAGAGGTGGCCTTTTATCCCACAGCCTGGGGGCTTTGAGTGGGATCTGGGTGCAAGCTTACGATCCAGGCCTCCGCGCTCATACTCCGGTCTCTGGGTGCCTGGACACCAGCGAGTCATTGCCCCAGACCGTCCCCTGGGCTTTGCAGAATCCCATGGGACAGTGCACAGGAAGACGGGGCTGTGTTCGCGGGTCCCAGTGCCTTGGGCTTTGCTTCCCAAGGAGGCCGGGGGAGCAGCCAGGGATCATTCGCTGCTGGCCTGGGGTTGTGACGTGTGACTTGATTCTAACGGGGAAGGCGCAGGATGGATCGCAGTTTGGTCGGCTCTGGAATCAAGCGGAGCTCTAAAGCCACATCTTGAACCTGTCACCCTACACCCTCCCCCGTATCTCATCTTCATCAATCTTGAAAGAATGAGGGGATGCCAGGCAGCACTCTTCCCCCGGGAGGCTTCTCCAAGGAAGTAAATGTTTAAAGGCACAGCTTGCTTGACCGCCAAAGGAATGTCTCAAAGAAAAAGCTGGATGCGGGGTCAGGGGGGCGCCTGGCTGAGGCTGGGGCTGGGGAAAGAGAGGCCACCATTCTCGTAGGTCCCGGGAGCCGGCCTCGGCATCGCCGGCTACAAATCCGCTGTTTACGTAGCACCTTGGCAGAGACGGCACTGTGGCTGGAAACGGCCCATCTTTGTAGTGGGCAGGTCTGTGATGACGGAACCACAAACCTGCTCTTCTCTGTGTACCTACGCGGTGGCCTCTGGTGTCACCCAGCAGCATGAGCTGGAATCTGCCGTAGCTCACCCTGGGCCACGCGCCCTGCCCGTGCTTCCCTCCTGCCCCCATCTGTGGGGTTTGCCCGAGCCCCTCCTGGTCCTCTGCCCCTGCCACCCATGGCAGCAACCCTCGCTGGGTCACCTCTGTCTCTCCCCTGCCCCTGTCCCTCACTCTGGCTCCCCAGCAGCCCCCTACCCCATCCTGCCACCCTCTGCTCGGAGCCTCCAATAATCCCTTCACCTCCGCCTCCGGCCAGCGTGGCCCAGCCCTGTTGACCCGCCTGGCTGCACTGCCCTCAAATCTCCTTCCTCAAGTGCCCTCACCCCAGACCACAGGGCCTTTGCCCCTGCTGCTGGCTCTGCCCAGAGCTCCCCGCCCTCTTGGCTTGGTCATCCTCTCTCACATCAGGACAGCATCCCAGCTCTGTTTTCTCCGTACCTTGTGTCTCTGTGCATGAACTCTTATCTCAATGGTAACTTTTTGTGATCATTTGACTGTCTTTCCCGGATCATGTCGGAACCCCCCTGAGGAGAGGGACCATTGAGCACAGTGCCTGGCGCATGGCAGGTATATGTACGTATTTCTTAAATGCAGGGCCAGCTACCGGTTTTGCGTGGCAGGTGCAAAATGAACACGTGAGGCCACCTGTGCAAAAATGATCAAAAATTTCAAGACGGCGACAGCAGAGCTAAAACCCAGCGTGGGGTTCTTCTAAGTGCCGGGCACAATGTGATGGCACAGGTCGCACGCCCGGAAGCCGCCCCTGCTGGGATCGATGTCCTTGGGCAGGCCCATCTGCCCTTGGTGTATCAATGTCCTTACCGTGAATTGGGCCCAGTTTTAGCTATCTATGCCAGGTAACAAATTACCAAAAACTCAGTGGCTTAAAACAATGCTTACCTATTTGCTCACAGTTCTGCCGGTCAGAAGTCTGGGTATAGACTTTTGGGTCTCGCCCAGCTGAAATCAAGGTGTCAACCAGGCTGTGTTCCTTTCTAGAAGTTCTGAGAATCTGATTTCTTGCAGTTGTAAGACCGGGGTCTCCATTTCTTGGCCAACGGTGGGGCAGGGGCCTCTCCCAGCTCCCACAGGCCATGAACATGGCCATGAGGGCTCCTTCCTCTTCAAAGCCAGCCACAGAGCCGCCTCCACATCAAACCTCTCTCATTTCTGTCTCTGATCTCTGGACCTAGACTTTAGGGGCTCATGTGACTAGGTCAGGGCCACCAGATAATCTCCCTCTGAATTAACTCAAAGGCAACTCATTAATAACCTGAATTATATCTGCAAAACCCCCTTTGCTGCGTAAGGTAGTCCCGGAGTGACATCCATCATAATCCCAGTTCTGCCACACTCACAGGGACAGGACCACACAGGGCACACGCACCAGGGGCAGGGGTCTTGGAGGTGTCCTGGGGGTCTGCCACCACAGGCCCATACATCCTGACTCAGGGGTTCTGTGTTAGGAGGCTTACAGGAATAACAGGTGTGTGACAGTAATTTTATGTGTCCACCTGGCCAGGCTATGGTGCCAGTTGTTTGATCAAATGCTTGTCAAAATGTTGCCATGCAGGTGTTCTGGGGAAATGACTAACGCTTGCAATCTGCTGATTTTGCAGAGGTCACCCTCGCTGCTGTGGGTGGCCTCATCCAGTCAGCTGAAGGCCTTAAAAGCACAACCTGAGGTTTCCTTAGTAAGAAGGGACCCTGCCTCCGTCTCCAGCCCGCTGGCGTGCCACCACAGATTGCAGACTTGGCCCTGCCCACAGTCCTGGAGCCAACTGACTGTATGTATATATTACGTTCTGTTGGGTCTTTTTCTCTGGAAAGCCCTGACTGACACAGTATGCAAAGCACTGCACTTATGAATGAATGCTGAGTATAAACATTTTTCCAATGAATTCAGCCACAACAGGCCCTGTGCTGAGGCACTGGACGCAGAGAGGTCTGGGTTAGAGAGGCTCGCCACGGCCTCTGTCCTTCACCTCTGTCCTGATTCTCATGGTCAAGTGCCATCTTCCTTTTACCGAGAGCAAAACAAGGCTCCAAAAAGGAAAGTGACTCGTCCAAGGTGGAAGAGAGGTTAAGAGGCAAAAACCACACATGACCAAAGTCTGTGGTGTTCATCACCATGCCACACTTGTTTTGTGTGGCTTTTGATCTTTCTGGAACACTGTTTTCTCGCTTCTCTGCCTAGTGGGCAAGGACAATCCTTACCCCACGTTGTGGAAGGAAAGTGAGATGCACACGACCACCCGCCTTCCCCCGGGCCTCCCTTTGCCATGCAAAGGGCCGGCTCCCTGTGGCCAAGCAGCAAAATCAGGGCCGAGCATTCCCATCCGCGCCGCTGAGCCATGCTTTCCCGGAACTGCGAGGTCCTCCCAGCCGTGTATTCCACTAAATGAGTTTTGCTGTTACTTTAATTAAAGCTGCTTTTTTGGAACCCTGGTCTCTGTTGTGTTTCTCTCGCCTCAGTGCAGCCCAAGATGTTCATTTCCACGAGCCAGAAGCCCCCACGAGGTGCTAGGAAACAGCATCTAGCTATAAACACGCCTGGATGTTCTCTCACCACTCAGCCTGGGAGCCGGGGGTCCCTGGAGGACATCTGGCCTCATGCAGCCATGGCCTGAAGCTCATTTCTACTGGAAGCTTTTTAAGGTTATTGAACCAAACCTCCTGTTGACTCTGGTTATGTTATTATGGGGACTGACTCCACTAGATCAGGGTCTACACACTCTGGATCCAACACTAACTAGTGGTGTGACTTTGGGCAAACCAAATCTCTCTGAGCCTTGGTCTAGTTACTGTGCATCAGTTAGCATTTGCTGCATAACAAGCCCCAAACTCAGTGGCTAGAAACGAGAAACATTTATTACTGTCCAGGAGTCTGGGGATCAGCAGGTGCCTCTTCTGGACTCTCTGGACTTCCTCTTAACCCATGGTCCACTCCAGTTTAGATGGAGCTCTGCTGACCCTGCCAGACTCTCTCAAGTTTGGGATTCGGCTGGCTGTCCACAGGCGAGGGTGGCCTTGGCTGGAACAACTGAGCTCTACTCCCACTGGTCTCCCACTGGCCAGTCCAGGCTTCTTCTCAGGGCGGCCGGGCAGGTGCTGAGAGGGAGTGCGGCGTCCAGCCAGCCCCATGGTGTGTGGGACCCACCACTGGCATATTGTTGATTCTGCCCCATTCTTTTGGCCAAAGCAGGTAACAGGGCGGCCTGTGTCCCAGGGCTGGGAGACAGACTTCACCCCTTGATGGGAGAAGACATGAAGTCACATCTCATAGTACGGACCCAGGGAGGGGTTGGAACTCATAACCACTGGGTCTATCCCAATCTGTGTGGCTGTGCTGGTTTTTCTTCTGTGTATTTCTGCTGTTCAGCGTCCACGTCCTCGTCCCCACAGCATTCTTTTGGGGAAATCCCTCTTCCATCCCATGGGGCAGGACTCTGAATGCTGCTGTCCCCTGGCTGAAAAGCAGGCCCGTGGCTGCGCCAGCTGGCAAGACCCTCCCTCCCTGGATGACGAGTCCCAGGCAGAGAGTAGTAGAGGCGGGTGTGGCCGGATTCCTGGGCCCCATCATTCCAGCAGCGACTCTGATCAGACAGCTCTTCCCTCTCTGCCACGTTCCTCACAGGTGCATACTGCATCAGTCAGGGCTTTCCGGGGAGAAGGACCAAGAGGACATAATACATACACGTAATCAATTGGCCCCCGGATAGTGGGCACTGGCAAGTCTGCAATCTGCAGACGACTTTCAAGGTCCCTGGGAATCTTGTCACACTCCTGACCTCCTAGACAGTTTAGCCTGAGTGTGACCCCAGGCTTGATATAGTGGCAGGCCCCCCAGAGCTCACATGGGCTCTGTTCCAGGAAGCGCCAATGGCCAGAAGGCTCATGGAAGTGTCCACTCTGGGTGACCTGCACTCCAGACTGGCTGGGACTGAGAGCTAAGGCCCAGGCTGGGGCTGGGGTGGAGGGAACGGGCCAGCGGGCAGCATTTCGAGGTCCCCTTAGCCTCTCCCTACAGCAACGCTTCCCAATCAGCAGTGACTGTGCCCCCAGGGTATGGCTGGCGATGTCTGGGGGTGCTACTGGAATCTAGTGGTAGAGGCTAGGGACACTGCTAAACATGCCACAGTGCCCAGGACAGCCTCACCACGGAGAACCATCCTGCACCAGACATCAGCAGTGCCAGGGCTAAGAAACCCTAGTCTAAAGAAAGCTCAAATCAAAGGTCCCAAGTCCAAAGTCAGCCTCTAAACTCCCTGTTTCCTGGGTGTCCTCATCTGCAGCATAGGGACAATAGTCCCCACGAGACTGTGATGAGAATTCAGTGAGACAAGGCGAGCTAAGATCACAGTGGGGGCTGTGCGGAGCCCAGTGAGTGACAGCTAGTACCGAGAGCTGCATCTCCAAGCACACACGCGTGTCTGCTCCCACGTGACCAAGCACACGAGCAGCTCCAGATGAGAGGGGGACACGCGCCAGGGCTCCAGGCTGTCTGCAGAGACACCCAGCCGCCTCTCCTAAATCACAGCCACCCCATCAGATGGCAGGCCCATTGTCACCACGGCTGCCTAGTGGCGCTTTTTTGACAAAGGAACTCAGGCATCCCAGCAGTTCTGCTCAGCTGAGGGGCTCTAGACTTTCTGGGAGAGAATCTGTGCTCCACGTGAGCCCACCCCCCACCCCCCAAAGGACTGGAGAGTCATTGTTACCAGCTGTAAATCTCTGCTGCAGGCGGGGCTGGGAGGGCGCTGTGCCAGCCTCTGTCCCGCCTGCCTGGCTGGGCTATTGTCCCAGTGTCCTGGGCCTCTGGGGCCCTGTCCGGCCTCGCCCACACTCCCAGGGTGGAACCAAGCGCTCTTCCTAAAGTGTGAACCTAACTGTCACCACCACCCCTCACCCTGTTGCTTTAAAACCCGGCACGGTCCCCAGGGCCAGATCTCAGCCTCTTTTCCCCTTTGGTTTCCTGCCGCTCCCTCCTGCTCAGGTCCCCGCCCCGCACACGCCCACGCACACGCAAAGTCAGACGCCCCCACCCCCAAATTCTAGCCGCACCGGACCCCACACATGTCTGTCCTCATGCCCCGGACTTCCCTCGGTCTCGAACCCCCTCCCTAACCGGGGCACCTTCTCCTCCCTGAGGCCCATGCGAGGGGCCTTCCTGCCACCCTCCCACAGCGCCAGGCAGAAGCGCGACAGCTGCAGCTTACACGCGTTGTCTCACTCCATCCTCACAAAAACGGCAGATGGGGACAGCAGGGCACAGAGAGGTTGAATCACTTGTCTCAAGTCAAAAAGCCACTAGGTGCGGAGCCAGGGTTTGTACCCCAGGTCCCTCCTCGGAGCCTGCAGGCCTGACAGCCACGCTCTGCTGTGGTCTTGGAGGCTGACAGTCCCCACGCTCCCATGATACCTCGCTGTCTCTTAGAGCTTTGCCCACCCTGCAGAAGGCTTTCTGGATGCCTCTGCCCACAGGCCAGGTTCCAGAAGGCAAGAGCCGTGCTCACAGCCCCAGGGCTCAGCCTGAGCCTGGCTGCCAGCCGCTGTGCGTAATTGTTGCCACAAGGCCCTTTTGGCCCAAGCTTCCTTCTGAGCTATCTGAAGGACTAGCTGGAAGGGTTTCTTTTCGTCAGCCTCCATCTCCCCCTGAGCCTCACCATGCAGGGTGCAGGTGCTGCTTTGCTATCCTACAAGCAGAACCCCGCCCCCACCCCCCACCCCGGCAGACGGACCTCTGCACCCTCCCGGCTCTTCGGCAGCCGGTCTCCTGGCTGCTCTTGCGACGCACGGCTCTTTGCAAAGACGATCGGCTGACACGGGTCACGTTCCAATAACACAGAGAGTCCATCTTTAGCCAGATTGCATCCCTGGTGAGGTTTAGGAAGCCCCGAAATGTGGGGCGATGATGGCGGTGGCCTTGTTTCATGGCAGACGTGTGACCAGGTAGCACACACAGACCCTCCTCTCTCCCTCCCTCTTGCCCTCTTTCTCATCATTAATATTCTTGCTGACGACGTGAGCCCAGCACACATCATTCTAAACACTTACGTGCACTATCTCATTTAGTTCTCACAGCTGTCCCGTGAGAAAGTGTTGTTGCTATCCCCACATTACAGATGGGGAAACTGAGGCAGCAAGAGTTCAGAGAACTTGCCGTGGTTACTCAGAGGAGTGGGGCTGAGCTTCCAGCCCAGAGCGCTCAGGCCTCCGCAGACACTGCCGGCAAAGAGGGTGTGCACACGTCCAGAACCCCAGCTTCTGATAGCGGGAGACTGATGCTGCCTCGGAAAACAGCTGTGACGCTGCTTCCAAATTTAAATGCGTCTTCTGGATGATCCCAGCCCACGTGTGCAGCCGAAGGAGCAGTAATATTTCACAGACCAAGCTTGCTGCATCTGCTCCCACCTGCACAGGTAGAATCTCTGGCGGTCCCTACAGTTGTCTCAGGGTGTGCAATGGCAGGTCCGCCAGCCACCCCCTAGCCCCATCGGCCGTTTCAGGACACGCCTCCCTCTTCTTCTCGAGAGACAATGAGTGTGCAGAGTGCAGGTGTTGCTGCTGAGGTCCCAAGGCTGCCCGGGGCCGCAGCCTGACATTTGCACCCCCTGGTCCCCTTTCTCTACGAAGAGTATTATAAAGTTGTTCTTACGACTGTATTGATATAAAGATGAATATATTCTGGGATGGATTTGTTACGAGATATTCATTATTGTTACAATATTTATTTTTTTCTTCTGATTTTAAAAGAAATCCAAACATTTTCATAGGACCCTAAAAGTTTCACGGTCCCTAGGCACTGTGCTTAGTGTAAGTTTCCCCAGAGCTGCCTTGGGGTCTGCAGGCCCTGTCCTCAGCCTGGCGCCTGCCTGCCTGCCGAGGCCCCAGTCTCCCCGACAGCACCGCCAGCCTCGCCTAACCCCTCTTCCCGCACCGCAGCAGGAAGGCAAGGAGGGGTGAACTCCTCCCGACCCTCCTCCATTTTCTGTGCACGCTAAACTCTTTCAGCCCCCACCCAAAGGCTTATAGTGTCAATTCAAGAAGCAGATGTCACAAAGAGTCAATGCCCATCAGTTCTCTGGTATCAGGCTGTGAATTCGAGCCAGGCCTGGCCAGGCCACCATCCGCCCATCCCACATTCTGGGACTCAGCAACAGCTGGCTACCTTTGCAGGGAGCCTGGTGCCACGCTGAGAGGGAGAACCACATCTGTGATCCCAGAATCTTTGAGGAGCACCTCCCTGTAGGCAAAGGTGGTATTCTTGACAAGTTATGTGCAAGATGAATGTTGAGTGAATTTCATGTGTTTCCTGAGACGCCAGTCTGCCATTCTGACTTCAAGCTTCTCTGATGCTCAGACCCTCGGTCCGGGAGACAGAGTTGATGGTCTGAAAATCAGCTTTGAACTGCAAGAGGCCAACACACAGCGTCAGGGATCCCCTCTGCACATGAACAGCCGCTTCCAAAACATCCATTCTAGGCCGGACTACAGCCAAACAAGAAGACCACATTTTGTTGTTTGTTTTTTGTCACTCCAACTAAATCTTCATTGACAGTCATCAGAGTATGTCTCAATTTTTGCTGGAAAATGTCAGATTATTACTATCATTTAAGCAGTGGGTTTTTTCCCCAGGTATTTTGCTATTTTAAGTAACATCGTGATGAATATCCTTGCAATCAAAATTTGGGGTATGAACATTTTCGAGTTCTTCAATCATTTTGACAAACTGTTTACATAAGGATTATTCTAGCTTCCACTTCTACTGGTATGCCGTGAGAATGACAATTCCTATCTATTGCTGCCAGGTTTAGAAAATGCCAAAATAAATTTTAGTACTCAGAAATTTATATTTTTTTCAATTAGGAAATAAAAAATGAACCACATCAGAGGCTGATGTCTATTGGATTATGAGGAACTAAATCCCTTATTTATGACTTCAAGTACAATAAAAACTAAAGAGAGTGTTGCCCACTAGAACTCTGGTAGACCCGAAAAGAATTGTGGATAATTACTCTACTAATTCACTACATAGTGTCGATAACAGATGCTCTCGGAGGGCAGGGAGAGAGTTTGTTCTTATAAGTAGGTGAGGCATGTCCCACGCAGTCAGGATTAATCTCTTAATTTGCTTTTTCATAGATAATCCACAAAGAAGCTCCAATCCATGCCTGTCGGGACAATTACAGAGTCTGGATTTATGGGGGCCGCGTTACCGAGTGTTGACCGCGCAACGCCACAGGTGCAGAACCTGTGACGTCAGAGGATGATCTAACTGAGGCATTGGTGGAAACAGCACAAATTCTGCTGTTCTGAGCCTTTTTGGTCATTAACCCTGAGCCTCTGGGGGCTTCCGGGCCACATACCCTTCTCCCTAATCCTTTCAACAAATGGTCTCTTCCTTTTCTCCTTCCACATTCCCCACGACTCTGAAGGGGAAAGTAGCCGGGCCTCTGAGACGGGGGTGGAAAAATGTGGCAACTGGAGCAGGTGGGACCACCTGTGGTTGGCTCCAATTCCAGGCTCACAGCTGCTGCCCAGCTGCAGAGACCCAAATCCCAAGGTTTTCTGAGGATTTTCCCACCAGCTGGGCTCAGGAATTCCCATGCCCAGAAGCTTCTCCGTGAGCCAAAGTGTCCCGTTACAAATGTTACCAGTGTCCTCAGAGGATTCATTCACAGCCCCTTCTTTCCCAGAGACATTTTAATCCTCTCCCACCCAGATCCCCACCTCCTCCAGCGACTTTGTCTCATCTGTCTCCCAGCAATGACCGTCCATCAGAGGACGGGCTTCCGCCCAGCCCCTCATCCAAGCC
The DNA here is from genome assembly GCA_004363605.1 of Indri indri. Taxonomy (NCBI): domain Eukaryota; kingdom Metazoa; phylum Chordata; class Mammalia; order Primates; family Indriidae; genus Indri; species Indri indri. The sequence continues at coordinate 56,253 of RJWJ010002302.1, forward strand.
TGGTTCAAAGGGAGCTTGGAACCTCTCCAGTAACACAGCCACCCTGTACTGTCTCATGGTTTTACTATTCTAACAGAGGGAAGAAGCCTTTCAAAGTTCTGAGAAAAGCCCCCTTCCCACCCTGCAGTTGTCCCGGCCCCTTCACCTGCTGGCCATGTAACAACCCAGGCACTCAACAGAAGACGGGATCAGTGAGCAATTCTCTTCCGAAAGAGACCCCAAAGGGCCAGCCAACTTTTCCTGCCTTCTTTTGCTCACGTCCTCTGCATTTCTCTGCTCTTGGAAAAACTGGTATTGCGTAATTAATTTATTCATTCAACAGACTTTCCAGAATACAAACTTGGTCCTGGGCTCTGAACAACCAACAAGAACAACCCCAGTAATGGCTCACATCTATTGAGTATATTCAGTGTGTATAGCATCGTACCAGTGAATCCTCATAACAACCCTATGAGGACGTTAACCCTGCTATCTCCAGGTTACGGAGCAATCAGAACTCATAGAGGCCAATCCCCTTGCTCAAACAACAAGCAAAACAACCCGTAAGCACCAAAGTTACAGAGCCCACACTCAGCACCCATCACAGCTTCCGGGAAAACGCCAGGGGCAGTGTGGACACGTTATACACAGAGCTTCATGTCAGGAGAGATCATGTTAGCAAATGTGCATTTTGCATCATTGTCATTTGACATACGTCAAGGTGACATTGATTACATTGTATGGAAAAGACAGAATTTGGGTATAGCAAAGTCATATTTCCTGCTAGGGCTAAGTATTTCCTTGAAATATGAAGCACAAATAAATGACAGATTTGCTATTCAGCTGTGACAAACACAAAGATGTAACTCCAACTCTCCCCTCTTTCTATAGCCACATCCCTCCTTCGTAATGTGATTTTGTGGCTCCTGTTAGCAAGAGGCAGAGTTTATCCCCATGCCCCTGGAATCTGGGCTGCTTGTGACTTGCTTCAAACAACAGAACACGTGGGAGACCCTGCATGCATCTCTTCTCCCTCTCTTGGGCCCCTGCCCCCACCATGGCCTGCAGGCAGATGAGTGACCCTGTAGGCAGGTCCAGGTCACTCCAGCAAAGGCCATGCCGGGCCAGCCAGTCCCAAGTTAAACCACCCGCTGACTGTGGATGCACAAGCAAGCCCAGCCCAGCCTAGATGAGTAGAAACACACCAATGGCCCATAGATTTGTGGCTTGTGTGGGGTGGACATTACTTTTTTAGGCCTCTAAATTTTAGCAAGATCTGGTGTAAAGCAACAGACTGGCGCAAAAGCTAACAAAACTTTAGGCATTTTGCTTTCTCCCTCAAGATCAGTCGTTTGAATTTAGGCAATACTTAGACCCACACATAGCTGTGGCTTAGGAGCCTTTCAAAGTGCATGAATTTGAGGGCTGAGGTGAACGGAATCTGTTGGCTCCAAAATATAAAACAAGACAAAGCAAAGGAAAGGAAAAACACAAACAACCTTGCAAAATAAAATTGCCGAATGCTCCATCAACTGTCTTTCAAACATAGCACTATGTCGACTAGTCAGCTGCAACTCTATTATTAACAGTATGTAAACACATCAATTAAGCAAACCTAACCCTATAACCTCAATGAATAATTTCTTCTTAAGATCCAATATTTTAAAAACACATAAGAAAATTTTATGTTATTATCTTTGTCACTTTTACTGAGCCAAATTCTGCATAAATGTCCAAAGAAAAGTAAGAAACCTTTCAGAAAATTTTACAGGCCCCCGAATTATTGCCTAGCATGCGATGTGTCATCTGCACTCTCATGTGTTCACGTGCCTTGGCCTGCGCCCTCCGAAAATGACCGTGCCCAGGGCCTGCAAAAGTCTCAAAACAGCTCCGGGAAAGTATGGCCATTTTTTCAGATGGAGACACTGAGAACGGCAGGTTCTCTGGAGACAGTGCAGGTCTGACTCGAGGTGGACAAATGTGGTGGCTCTGGCTGGGGCCAGCGGAGATGTCCCAGCAGGGCAGGTCCAGGAGAGGACACCTGCTTCCTCCAGGCTCCTGGGCTTCTCAGAGCCTGTTTGTTCACTTGATTTCTCATGAGGGAAGGAGCCTGCGGTGCTGTCTCTGCACCTTAGTCCTCTGCGGTGGGTGCTGAATGCGAAGGGCCTGTCTCAGCACCCATGAGAGCAGTAAACGCAACAGCCAGCAGCTCCGCCCTCCAGAGGGAGACCGATGGCGGGGACAAGTAATAAAAAAAAATTTCGGAACAAGTATGCACAACACAGACTATGTACGACCTTGACCTCCCCCTGCCCTCTGGCTTTCTACTGCTCTGCCTTCTCCCCAACCTCCAGAGGCTCCCCCCTTATCAGGCCAGTTCTCTAGGCCCTCCGGGAGGTAGAACTGGGGAAGGGAGCTGAGAGCAGGAGACTCTGGCGTGGGCCAGGGCAGGATGGGGCAGGTGTGGTTAAGGAGGTGTGGAGAGAAGGTGGGAGTGGCTGCAGGGAGATTTCAGCAGGTGTTGCCGATCTCCGTATCTCCCTTTGCAGCAAAGGGGAAATTCAAGTAAAAACTGAAGGCGCTTTGGCCACGGAGCTGTGCTTCTTTGCAGCTCTGCCCGGTGGCTGGCCCACGGGGGTGATGGCCTCCTGAGATGCGTGCTGTCAAGCACAGAGCAGCAGGGCCGTGATCCAGACTGGGTGGAGATGGAATAGATGCTGGATGAATAGAGCGGAGGGGAAGGAACATTCTAGACAGAGAAACAGTCTAAGTGAAGGTCACGAGGTGGACAGGAATTCCAGCAGCTGCACGGAGCCTTGTGTGGCTGGATCCTCAGGAGCCGCTGGACGAGATGAGGCGGAGCGCCTGGCAGGGCGGGGTACGGACGGCCCCACGGCCACCGCAAGGATTCACACTCACTTTGTCTTAAAAGTGCTCGGCAAATAGCAGGTTCTTAAGAACCGGCTTTCTTTTTTATTCAACGTTGATGATATTTACCAAGAGAAAAGGCAAATACCCGTAGAACTCATCCCACCTCGCTTCTAAGCTGGGGTCATATTGGAAACTGAGCGAGCAGGAAGCGCACCCTGCGTGGAGAACCTGCAGCCTCGAGAGCGGCCCCTCAACCGAATCCGAACTCCACAGAGCAGATCCCTTGATTACAAGGCTTTGTTCTGTGAAGTTTGGATTCAGTCAAAAGGCCACAGTCGAGAGTCCAGAAGGCCACCTGTGGCCCCAACGCCACAGGTTCCACACCCCTTAGAAGTGACCTGTACCTCTAAGTAAGACTCCCTGAGTCCAAGTCCCAAGGTTAATCAATTAGTTACTAGAAAAATATTTCCCCTGGTTTTTGATCCAAGCAACCAAGTGAATAAATACTTGAGATATTTAAGCTTGAACTTTGGAACTCCAGGTTCTTTGACCCTGGGTATGATGGGGATGTTTGTGACACTCTCTTGGGCATCCCTGTGAGCCACACTCACTGGCTGTGGACTTGCAGTTGCGTGGTGATTTGGGAGGTGGCCTCCTCCTCCAACACCTTCGATAAAAGAATGCAAGTTCTCCCACTGAATTATCTCTTCTTCCTATTTATAATATTAAGCTGTTTCTTGGGCAGCAGGTCATGGAGAGAAATAAAGGAAGATCTTAATAACATTGGGTCTTCTCCAGTGAGAAATGTGGGAGAGACAGGCGCGTGGAGTGTCTGGATAAGCCTGTCAAGGTGCATTTCATATTGGCAGGCTGGAAATTGACGAAAACCTCAATTTATCATAGAAGCAGCACTTAATTCCCTTAATTCAAGACAGGTATGATGTCATAATCAAGGTACATGGCTTACCAGTTGCGTGCAATGGGCCCTTGCTGGGATTTGCTGTTTGTTCCGCATTTTTTCTCCCTCTGGGAAGAGCATCCGAACTTCCCGTGGATCCGGCAGCTGAGCCCCAGAGCCCAGGCTGACCCTCAACCCTTAACCTCCTAGCCCAGTGATTGGTCCAGGGATGGACACGTGACCCAGGTTGGCCCAATCACAATGGAGCCAGCACTTGTACAGGTGTGGATGGAGACAAGGCTCTCCCTCTTCCACTTGCAGTCATAAGAGCTGGTGATTGCTGGATTCTCTCTAGCAAATTAGGGGAGGGTGCCCAGGTCAGAATTTTTATCTCATTCCATGAGCTGGAGGAACTGGACGGACTCTGCTGAGAGGAGACTGTATTCTCGCACAAGATCCAAGTATAAAGTGCAGCCAGTCCTTGCGAGAAGTCCAGCCAGGGACAAAGTGTCACCAAGAACCAGGAAAGTCCCCTTTCCTTTTCTCCCTGGCCGCAGGCTGTCTTGCTCTCTTGTAGGGTTGTCGCTCCCTTGCTTCTCCCTGTCTCTAGAGACCGGCTGTCCCCAGTGCTCTGAGAACAAGGCCGGAGAGGCGTCTCCTCCGCAGGCTGCTGCAACACCTCCAGCTCCCTGACTCCCGGTATCTGAGCAGTTCACTCGGGATGTTCCACGTCCGTGCTGCTGGCCAACAGCCTTTCCAGGCACCCAGCCCCAATCCAATCAGATGTGGCCAGAGCAGCGACAGCAAATACAAACTTCGGCACAGAGACCCACCCTGGGAGTGGCGGGGTTAAGTTTTGAAAAATGGGCTTTACAAACACACCCCACATGTCTGCTGCTGCATGTGGATATGGGCCTTGTCTTTTGCACTCTCAATGAGGAAAAGATTCTCATCTTGGTGAAAAGACGCAAAAGCTACTTTTATGAGATGGGGACCTAGTGCTTCTGAAAATAGCTGCTGTCCTACGCAACCAGACGAATCGGTCCACTCTGAAAGAGGGAGCTCCCTCAACAGTGAGGAAGGAGAAATAAGCACATTCTGCTTGCAGTGGTTCCCTCTGCTCGCCCCAAATGTCAGCAAAATTCCAAAAAGAAATCACCCCCAGGAACATGAGGGGGTAGGGGGAGAGTCTCACCCTTCAGCGGCTCTTGCTCCTTTCTCTCGCGAGACTTGCCGTTTTGCATAATGTTCCTACACGTGGAACCACTTTATCTCACTTTCACCAGGAAGCACCTTGTGCTCTGGCCCATCAGTCTTCCCTGTCTCCTGAATACCTGTGTCCACTCCTGCCTCCTTAGTAGCTGTGTCACTTAGGGAAATTGCTTCATCAGTCTGAGCCTCAAGTAGGGGCTTTATCTACAGGCAGGGATAATAGGAAACATTCCTCAAATCTGGCAATGTCTACCAACAGTACAGCTGTATTCTCCCTTTAACGCATCAATCTCACTTCTAGAAATCTGTCCTACAGGTAGACCTGCACCTGTATGAAATGACAGTTGTGAGGTTATTCATTGGAGTATTATTTGTCATAGCAAAATACTGGAAGAAATCCCATTGTCCATTAACGGGTATCACTTAAATAAACTATGGTGTATCCACCCAGTGGAAATCCGTATGCCTGTAAGACGAACGAGAATACGGTCTGTGCACTGATACAGGAAAATCTCCTCGATACACTGAACAAAAGCAGCAAGGTACCGAAAAAGTTCAGTGTAATAAAAAATAAATGTTTGCTCTGTATCCCTGGTTCCTAGCAAAGAGCTCCTAAAACCCTTGGAATTTGCAGCCTTTTGTGTGCTAATGAAATGGCTCACAGAGTGGTGACAGTCTGGGCTAAATATCTTCAGGATGAGGAATATTCACCCCAAAAGACCACGATTAGAAAGTTGGAACTTTCTGTCCTACTCCAGATGTCCAGGATTGAGTTCAATCTCCAAGGGCTAAAGATTTAATCAGTCATGCCTTTGTAATGAAACCTTCCTAAAAAGCTTTAAACAACGGGGTTCAGGGAGTTTCCATGTTGGTGAATACATTGACGTGCTGGGAAGCTCTGTGCCCCCAATACCTTGACCCATGCGTCTCTTCCATGTGGCCGTTCTGAGTTCTGCTCTTCATAGCAAAGCTGCAGTCACACACAGAGCACTTTCCTAAGTTCTGGCAGTCATTCTAGTGAGTTATCAAATGTGGGGAGGGGTGGTTTATGGAACCCCCAAATTTGTAGTCAGCTGGGCAGAAATGTGGGTCACCTGGGGACTCCACTTGTGGCTGGTGTCTGAAGTGGGGGCAATCTTATGGGACTGAGACCTTGACTTGTGGGATATGATGCTAACTCCAGATAGGTAACATCAGAATTGAGCTCAATTGTTGGACACTCATTTGATGTTGGAGAATTGGCGAACTGGTGTGGAAAAGCAACATGTTTTTGGTGTCAGGAAAAAAAAAAAAACTCACACATTTGGTGGCAGAAGCGGTCACAGAAAAAAATGCTATATGTTAACTTTTGTGTAAGAAAAAGTGGAAACAAGAAGTGTTTGTATTTGCTCATATTGCACAGTGCAGTGGGGACACCAGATAGTGGCAGCAAGGACTATCAGCATGGAGGTGACAGGCTGGGTGGGGAAAGGCCTCCCTAGATAGAGTCTTTCACAGTTTCAACTTTTGAATCATCTAAGGGTTGAGCAAGTATGCTCGATGTTTTAATTAAAAATTCCTTCTTCATAAAAGTATTGTGAGCCTTAATTCCTCACTGTCACTTGCCATTAACTAATTATATGACAGGACAAGTGAGCATGCTGTGGACAGGTGAGGACACGTTACTAGCTATGTGACCACGAGCCAGTAGCCCCTCTGGGTCTCAGTTTTCTTGCTAATCTGTAAAATGAGGACAAGAATAGCATCCACATCATGGAATTATACTGAGGGCTTACAAAGAGGGTGCGTACTTTGAAATGAATGCGAGACTGCGTGTGTGTTTTGGACTCCTCACGCACACCTTGTGCAAGGAGGGCTCCTAGGAACAGTGGGATTGACTGACAGCGAGGAACAAAGCTTTGTGGGAAAACTTGCTCCCAGATAACCTAAAATAATCTCTTAATGACAGCCCCTGATTTTCAATACTAAACTCACACTCAAAAATAGGGGAAAAAAAGAACATATCAAAATACGCAGGCAATGGAGAAAATATGTAAATTTTTTTTTTTTTTTTTTTTTTTGGGAGATGCAGTCTCCCTCTCTCTCTCTCTGTCACGCAGGCTAAAGTGCAGTGGTATCATCATAGCTCACTGCAACCTCAAACTCCTGGGCTCAAGCGATCCTCCTGCCTCGGCTTCACCAGTAGCTCTACCACCATGTCTGGTTAAGTTCTTCTATTTTTAGTAGAGACGGGGTCTCACTCTTGCTCAGGCTGGTCTTGAACTCCTGAGTTCAAACAATCCTCCTGCCTCAGCCTCTCAGAGTGCTGGGATTACAGGCGTGAGCCACCTCGCCCAGCAGAAAATATGTACTTTAAGTGAAGTTCAAATAGGCACTCCAGAGAGGCCAGAGAATAGCAGAGTAGCAATGCTGGAAGAGAAAGCTAAGTCTCCAGAAAAAAAAAGGGGGGGGCAGGAGAGGGCTTTCAATTGAAAACTTATACCAAGTGCTAATTGGTGTAAAGTGAAGGAAAAAAAAAAAAATCCCTGCCTAGACACTTCCTACTGAACCTGCAGAACATCAAGGATGAAGAGAAAAATGTTCAAGCAACCAGAGAGAAAAGACAAATCACCTACAGAGGAAGAGCGATTGGTCTCAGAGAAGATTTCTAACCAGCAGTAACTGATGTCACAAGAGAATGAAATAATATCCTCGAACAACTGAGGGGCTATTGCTGTCAACCTAAAATTCTATCCCCAGCAAAACTATCATTTACAAAGTTCAACATAAAGATATTTGCAGATAGACAAAGACAAAAAATTCACTACCTCTGGCAGGTGTTGGCAAACTAAAGCCCACTGGCCAAATATGGTTCATGGACCATGTTTGCAAATGAAGTTTAACGGGACAGGGCTCTGCCCGTTCATGGATATATTGTCTATGGCTGTTTTCCAAGCACAAGGGCAAAGCAGTTGTAGCAGACACTGTATAGCCCACAAAACGAAAAAAAATTTGTTTACTATTTCCAAAAATAGTAAAATATTTGCTAACAGTGAAATAGTATAAAAGTAAAAAAACAGTGGTAAAATATTTACTACTTGCAGAAAAATTTTGCTAATGTCTGCTCTACAGGGACTCCACGTTTACATGTGTATTTATTCATTCAGTGTATATTTGATTAACATCCACTTGCATTTGTCAGACCCAACACACAGTGAGATAAAGAATGTCAAGTTCCTGGCCCTGGAAGATGAAGCCTATTTTGGGGGGTTCACTAGATGGCGGTCCCGCTTTCCTGCGAGGTGGCGTTGGGAAGAATGTCCGGAGGAGCCTAGCCCAGGCGTGTATCTAAAAATAGCAACACGGCAGGGACAAATGAGCTTGCCCATCGATTCTCATCCGCGCCAGAGGACACGCTTGACAAGCTCGTGTGAGCCCTGCCCATCTCAGGCATGCCAGATGGTTCAAAGGTCGCAGGGTCGGCTTTGGTTCCTTGTGTCTCGACTGCAGTCACATATTCCTCATTGCTCCCAACTTGCACTCCACATCTTCCCTCCTCCCACCTGCTGTTGCTGAGACCCCGCGGCTTTCCGCAGGCTCTGTGCCTGGCTGCGCTCCTCCCCGAGCCTCTGCTCAGGTGCAAAGCCCCTGCCCTTGGCGGCGATGTCCTTCCTGCGTTGCTTGGCTGATTCTTACTCATCTGCTCCAAGAAGTCTCCTCCCCACCCCCAGACTGGGCCATTCCATCTCATTATATATCGAATTATATATAACACGTCTATTGAGTGCTTCCTTCTGCGGGGCAGTGTGCTAGACACTCACCTGTGTGTCATATGGGTTTTTCCCTCTGCCTCCACCCCTTTTCTGGGGCTAGTGTTCATTGAAAACCAGGATAGCTACAGGGAACATTTGCTGTGCAGTTCGAAGTGGAGGACGAGGCAGAGACCCTTGGCTCTGAACACCCCTCTGTGAGATAAGCGACAGGGAAGCCGGCGAAAAGGGCTGGGGCGGCCACAGGTGGCGCAAACCGCCCCCTCCCCCACACAGGACACTGAAGGCTGAGTCCATGCTGGGAGCCAGACGTAGTCCTGGTGGTTCTTGCCAATCACACACACAAACAGGCATTCGCGTAAGGCGGCCTCATCGGGAGGTCAGTCTAAACAGGAAAGGAGAAGGGGAGGCAGGGCGGGGGGCAAGTTCCTGTCCACTAATACCTTCCCCTCTCCTTTCTCTCTGCCTGAATTCCTAACACCCCTACCTCTTCCACCCGTCACCCCACCCTTGTCACTTATCCAGTACCTCGTCCTGGAGCGCTGGGAGGAGTAAAGAGATACGGGTAACACAAGCGGTAGTTTCATTCATTCATTCTGGCCTCAGACAGTTAGCAATTCCCACACTTCCCTTGCACTAAATACCACCCAGATCTCAACGACTCTAGAATTCCCACCAGCGAAGCAAAAAGAAAAGGCATATTCAGTGGCAGAAGGACCCAAGTGGGTTTATAATGGTCTCAGGAACAGGTAACTTGATTTGCTTGGGCTTTGAAACACTTAAAAATTCACATATAAGTATTTGGGGGCTTGGAGAACATATGTCTTCCAGGGGGAAGAATATTAACTATATCCTGACAAGTTCTATAAATCAAACTACATTACTTTGAGGTACATTCTAAAGTCAAAGATGTGCTTCCACGAGAAACTTTTAGTTAAAAAAAAAAAAAGGATCTGGTGGCTAGTTCAGGGCAAAGTTTGAAGACTCAAACTCTTGACTTCTCGATAAAGCCATGAGGTAGGCAGAGCCAGTATCGCACCCATTTTATAAATGAGGAAACTGAGGCTGGGAGAGTTCAAGGCTGATCCCCCTAAAGGAGATGGTGACAAAGCCAGATCTCCAGACCCAATGGCCCTTTCAGCTGGGCTTCATTGGCAGGCAGCCCGGCCGGGGAATGGGGCCACGCTCAGAAGGGCCCCTTGTGGATTAAGGCTCTGCTGTCACCATCTTGAAATTCTCGTCCCTTTTGAGCCCGGAGCCCTGCAATCTCTGCTGGTCCTGCCCGCAACTCCATGGACCCAGATGCCAGCAAAGTCTGCCACATCTGGAACTCAGAATGCCCACAGCTCCTGGAATCCCCTGCTGTCCTCTGCTCTGGGCCTTGGCGGGGTCCTGAAGGGCTCTGGGACCCGGGCTCTGGGACCCAGGCCCTGTGAGCACCTCAGGGGCCCTGCTGGGCATACCTCACATCCTGCAGAATAAATGAGTAACCCACTCTCTCGGTTCATCAAAGTCAAAACTTTCCAAAATGAGTTTAATTAAAACAAGAGGCTCTTGGTTTTCTCAGATTAGACAGTGGTCAAACCTACTCGGAATATCGCGTTTCTCTGTGCTCTTCCACTAGGTCTCTGTCCGGTTCCCTGCCTCTGAGGGTCACCGATTCTTGATTCAAAAGCAGGGGGTGCAGAGAGAGGTAGGAAGGGAAGAGAAAGAAAATGAGGAACCCCCCAGTGCTTCCTAACACCCTTGAGCCCCATAAAGTTCTTGTAAGTAAGTCTTCAAGTCTTAAAATGTGACAGTTGTGGTCGCTTCTGGCTCCTAATTCTCAAGGACTCTGGGCCACAACCCGGTGCGCTCTGCCCTGCGTCTTGCAGCGGCATCCGTCGCGCCACCCGGCAGGAACCTCTGCACCGCGGGGAAGGCGCAGTGGGCCCCCGGGGAGGAGCCAGCTCTCTCCCACAATCTCCCTCTTCCCGACTGCCTTGAATGTTTTATTTTCTTGGGGTGGTCCCCAAACCCAGATCCGTCCTTAATATTCGGGCGCCCCCATCTCACACCATAATTCACTTTAGATGGATTCTGCTTCCCGAAACATCACTCCCTCCTGTCCTCTCCACAGGTCCACGGAAAGTTGACGTGCAACCCACACATGTAACCACGGCAAGGAAAACAGCCACAAATCAGAGCAAACTTTGAGGTTTTTATTATGCATTTGACAGTTAGTATTTTCTGAGCATTCGCACAATGAATGAATTTCTCTCTGAGACGCCACCTTGCCGCAGCGCCAAACAGTGCATATGCGTTTTAGAAATGTAATTCAAGCGCTAAGAAATGAGACTGGATTGAGAACACCATTTAAAATCTATCTGTCTACATACACAGTGACTTTCCTTTGAACCAAGCCACATAAAGGAGTTGAAGTAGAGACTGGTTTCACAATAAATAATCGCTTCTCTAAACTGTACAAACTCCTGCCAGCAAATCGGCCGCTTTCATTTCCTCATGACAGATACTCACTTTTGCACTTGTAATAATTTACGAAATACTCATAGAGAATTTAACACTTGGTCAAGGCCAACATTCCATCGTACACCATCTTCAACCTCTCCGTGCGGCGCCTGGGCACGCACTCCTCCCTCTGCCGCCAGGTGGGAGGTGGCAGCCTCGCCCCCACGCAGGCGACCTTCCATGGCAGAGTCACATTTCCACACACGTAAGCGCAGCGCGGCAGGAAGAGAGCAGCTGAAAGAGATTTTGAAATGTCAGGCGTTACAATTCCCAGTTGTTGCCAATTATATAGATAAATAGGAATTTACATAATTTACAAAGAATTTGTGTTCGTGGCTCATTTTGCTGCCATTCCCCAAAGATCCACATTTATTCATGAAAGCAAATATTCAACCTAATAGCCTTGAGCCGAGGCTGCCTGTACAGCCAGCGGCTTCCTGCAAAGGAGGCCTCAGAACACTAGAGTGCATGGGCCTGGTGTCTACAAAGGACATAAAAGGTCAAGTTTCCAAGAACAAGCTCTATGTTGCATGCATGCCCCAGAGTTCAAAGCCAGCGGATATTAACTTTCTCTTTTTCTTGTCACAAGCATCAGGGTTTCTTTTTTCTTTTTCTTCTTCTTTATTTATTTATTTATTTGAGATACATTCTTTTGGTGGGTACAAAGCACAGCTGAAAATTTCTCTGCCGGGCGGCCTCATCAACTCTCACTGTGCCCGTCCCGGTGGCGACAGGGAGGCCAGCGTGCTCCTGCCACACGGGCACTTTGCTTCTGTAACAAGATGGACGCATGTTTACATTTGCAAAGAGTTAGCTTGGAGTCCGCTTACTCTGTAAGAGAAGTCACGTCAAAAGCCAGTAAGTGGCTTTCCAACTTGCCATGCCTCTCCAAAAACAATTTCCTGCATGTGACCGGAGCCGTGGGCGTCATGCCCCAGGGCACATCTGGGATCATTTTACCCATTAGGAAAACTGGGGTCATTTGGGTTTGGACATTCTTGGAGTGGGGGGGGGCAGGTATTGTTAAGTGGGGACTCTAAGGGTGGGTTTTCTGCCCCAGGCAAATTTGCTCCTTGTCCTGAAAGAGGCGGAAATTTGAACTGTGTACAAGCAATCGCTGAAGCCTCCCGAGAATAGGACGCCGCAGGCCGGTTCTCCGACCGGGCTCCTTCCCGAAAGGCAGCTGGGCGGGCAGGCGAGCGATGGTGACGTCCACTGCTTTGGATGGTGGAGGTCTAAAGCCTACTTGCTTTGTCTGTCCTGGACTTCACCCTGTCTCGAGGTAAGGGGGCAAAGGAAAAAACAAGCATGTGAGGAAAGAACAGCTCTACAAAGCAGAGAAAGGGGACCTCTTCCCACTGCTTCTCTGCCGTTCCCTGATGGGTGCGTACCCTCCCGCCGGAGCTTCCGGGCAATTCCAGCCTACCCTCCGACTGGGCAGGTGTGAAGAGGGCAGCACCCCCACAGCCTGGCCCCACCCCTGGTTATCACAAGCAAAGGCTGGAGGCGGCTTCCTCTCTGAGAACTTGAATCCGAGAATTACTAACTGGAATCTTGCACGAGAGCAAGGACCCTGGCTTCATAAAAGACGTTTTCCTCCCAAGTACAGCTTCTTATAAGAGCTTCACATGAATCATAGAGACCTGGAAGAACCACCTTTCCAGGCCCCAGGGGGAAACCTGGGCCACCAACTTCATCTTTGGAACATCTGTATACTTTTCCCGCATAGGGCTCCCTGGCCGGCTGTTCCCCAAAGACACCTCCTCAGGGCCTTTGCACATACTGTTTCCCCTGCCGAAACCCCCCTTCCCTCACTGCTCCCTATAGATCACCCCTCCCTCCCTCAGGTCGTCTGGCTGGTGAGACTGTCCCTGTCCCCCCCACAGCAAACTGCAGCCGCCCCACACCTCCCACCCCTGCCAGGCTTTCCTGGTCTCCTCTGCACAGCTCACCATATTTTCCGTATTTGTTTGCTGCCTGCTGCCCCCACTATTTAAGCTGTGTAAGGCAGACCCTTCATCTTGTTCCCTGCCATGTCCCCAGTGTCTAGAACAGTGCCCAGCAGGTAGCGGGTGTGCCACAAATCTTCGCTGAATGAATGCATAAGCGAATAAACAAATGGCGCGATGGATGGATGGGTTTAATCACATCGCGTCCTTGCTGAGAGGAGTTTTGGTTTGGGGTGAGGAAGAGAGAAAGAGGAAAAAGAATAAAGAGGCAAAGTGGGGACCAGCTGGGGTCTGACTCATGCTCTCCGGGGATCTCTCTCCGCCGCCTCGGCCCACCTCCTCCCTCTCCACTTTCATTACGGATGCTGACAGATCCCTCTCCGGACCACTGGGAGCGATCTGCCACCAATTTGGAAAGCCTCCTGTCTGCCGCGCATGGTTTAATCTTCCCTTGATCAGTCCCTGTAGGGACCCAAGCCACCTCCAGGCTGTTATTATGAACACAAATCACCATGCCATTGCAGATGTGCAGGTGAGTCATTAATAACGATTTCTGATTGATAGAATGACAAATAAACCCAGTTTGGCTGCAGGAAGCCATCAGGATGTCTCACCCAAAAAAGACAAGCGGGTTAAAAAACATAATAAAAGGAATTGGGGAACCTGGGGGAGCCGCTGCCGAGCCATTGTCGTTCACCTCTGTCCAGAATCAGCCACTGAAACGAAATGATTCTGGGGGGTCAAGACCACGTGTTGCTACGGAAGCAGAGGCAGAACGTGGGCCTGGGTGGACCGGCCTGTGGGGGCTCTGCGGTCAGCCGGTTTTGTCCAGGCCCAGTGAAGCCCAGGCTGGACATCGCTGCCCCAGGGCTCTGAGGGGTGCGAGCGCCAGCTCCTGGAACGCGGGCAGGCTGGCCAGGGCCAGGGAAGTGGCAATGGCTGTCCACGGCTTCAGCCTGCTCTGGCCCCAGAGATGTTCGACCAAAATGCACCATCCCCTGTGGGTGTAGTGGCCCCAAGCAGACAGATGCCACCCCCTCAAGACACCCTAACCCCTGGAGGAACGATGCATCACATCTTCCCTCCTCCGTCTCGGGCCTCTGGTGGCGCCTCTCTCCTCCTCTTCCTCTTCTTTGCGTGGTTTCTCTGCTGTCCTCGAATTGCTGTGGGGAGAGAGTTGGTTTTAATGAATCAACCTGCATTTCCACGCGGCTGGTTTTTCAGTGTCAAATTATGACTTCCTCTTCCCCACCAGTGAGCACATTAGCACATTCCCCAGGGTCCACATCTCGAGCATGGTTTCCAAAGGCTGAGCGCTCAGTGGGTGGCTTTCTACCAAAGTACAGCATCTACTCAGTTACTCGTCGGATGTTAAAAAGCCCAGAAGGAGGAAAGAAAAGGCAGTTAACACTGGGTGTTGCAGACAGCAAGTTCTGGGATCCCGAGTGCTACACACCTGCCAGTTCAGACTTCCGTTCATGCTCCTTTTGCATGCGTCAGGGAGCCGGTCCCATCGCTCCCATGCCTGCTCCGAGAAAAGTTTTTAAAGAAAGGTTTTAAAACTCGGCATGGCTGGGTTGACGAGTTTTGGCCCAAAGTTAGGAAAAAGAGGAATGAGGAGAATTAACAGGAATACCTGTTAAGTGAAGACCGGCTTCAACAGCCCCCTGGGTCCTATCTGGGGTCTGCTCATTCATTCCACTAGACACGATTTACAAGCTTCTCGAAAGCGACTGAGCAGACCACAGGGTCTCAAACTCAGGGCCTCTGGGAGCCACAAAGTAGGAGAAATGAGCGACACAGGTGAATGGACATTGCGTGTCTCGCTCACACATGAGTGGACCCCACCAAGTTCCAGCCTGCAGTGGCTGGGGAGGAATGCAGGGCAGTGAGACCAGACGGTCCCATGTGCTGTTTCTGAAAAAGCTAAAAATATGCATTTGTCTAGGGGTTAATTCTTTAATCTTTAAATTGTTGACAACTTATTCATATTTTTGCAAAGTGCTGCGCAGGCCAGAAGAAACATGTCTGCAGACCAGACACAACTGTGGCCATGGTGTGGCCTCTGTCCGAAAGGCAGCGAGGGGGTGGGGCCACTGCACCACCTGCCCTCCTGGAGCGGATGCCCCAGATCTTCTCTGGGCTCAGCACCTCCTTTTCCTGGTTCAGAGGACCACAGGGGCCAGGACGCAGCTGATCCGTCCTGCAGCCTCCTTCAAGAAGCCCCTGGTTTGGCCTTGCCCCAGGGTGGGGTAGGGTGGTTAGTGTCTGCAAAAGAGTGGAACTGGAGGTGTCGTACCTGCTGACATCCAGGGTTTGGGTGCAAAAGTGTACACAGGCCTTGTCATCTCTCCCCACACAAGCACAGCGCAAGGGTGTCTGCTTCGGTGGCTGCCAGCTCCCCCGAAACAGCTCCACGGACCTTTTGTCCCGGAAGCTTCCTCTGTAGTTGGACAGTCCATAGGGCACAGTCTGTCTGCAAAGCATAGAGTGATGTCAGGTGAGCATGCACAGGGTCCTGGGCCTGGGCACCCACAGGCGGGGCTGGAGAGGTCTCCGGAACAGTGCCCACCCACTCCCCATGCAGCTCCGGGTCTTAGGAAGGCTTTGGAGTGATCCGTGCACCCCCTGCTCCCCCCCACTCCCCAGGAAGCGGGTTGGGGCTGAAGGCATGGACGGGCATGGAGCACCTGGGGTCGCTGGTCCACTGGCAGCAGCCAGTCCTCTAGGGAGCCGAGCGGATGCCCGGGCGTGTATGCACGCACATGCGAGGTCCTCAGCCTCACCCCTGCGCTGGCCCCGCCTGTGCACATGTGCGAGGTTCCCGTCTTTCCGAGACCAAACCATGGCTAGGCCTGGCTTCCTCCAGGGGCAGGTTTTGCTCCTCAGCTCTGAAAGGGCCACCTGCGCCTCCATCTACCCTGGTGCAAAGCCAAGAAATAATTCAAAACAACGGGAGCACCCTGCCCAGGTTCTTCTTCCTGTGGCAAGAACATCTGCGCTAGCCCCCATGCTGGTCCCGGTCTGTGTCCTCACTGGACCACCCACCTCACCCGGCAGCCTGAGGCCATCCCTGGCCCCTCTGCCTTGAACTGAGTTTCCTCTGTGTGCACAGCAGGCCTTGCAGTTCGTGCTGATGAGAACACGACAAATGCAATTACTGTCATTAGAGAAGCATCCTGGCCTCTCTTGGCCTCTGAAAGATGCTTCTTGGAAGAGACAAACATCAGAAGTGACCCTCTGCGCCCTCTGAGAGCCATCACCACTGCCCTGGCTATACAGCTGAGGGCCAGGTTGGCCCTGGGGAAAGTCTAATTATGAAGAAAAAGTCTGAAACTGTTTTCCAATTTCGTTTATGGTTGGCATTGAGGGAAGGGTGACGGTGCGTTCAGAGCGAGGCGCATTAAATCTGGTTCTTACGCTTGAGCACATCTAAACCACCACTCTCCAGAGAAGGGAGGAGCCTGCCAGGCAGCTCAGTGGGAAAAAGTTAAAAACAGATGTTTAAGTCATTAATTTTACTTAATGTGATTCGAAGGACAAATTACTAATAAGTAGGGGAAACTTACATGGCCAAAGCCATTTTTCCAATAAGTCTTGGTTTTCCTGTGAGTCCCCAAAGATTAACCACCTTGGTTTCTACGAACCCCATGGAATATCATCAATTATCCACCTCAAAAGGAGCCCGACATGCTTTCTGTGTGTTTAAAATAAAATAAAATTGAATTTCTTTTCACTGAAACACATGCCATGGAGCCTTTTTGAGGTGGTGAGGGCAAATTGGGCGGGACGCCCCACAGTGACCAGACGCTGGGAGCAAGCCTCCCCCCCGCTGGGCTGGAGACAGACAGCTGAAGACCCGACCTGGCCCTAGTCTTCGCCTCTGTTCTCTCCCATCCTCCCCAGCTAGGCTCCCGAGAAACAGCGCAGGGCTGGGTTCCCTCCTGGCAGAGGTGGGCCCAGCCATTGAGCGGCCCGTGTCGTAACACAGGGAAAGAAAGCAGGGTCCAGTCCTGCTCTGAGCTGAGCCTCTGGGCAGCCCCTGTTGTCCCCAGGAAGGGAAATGGTTGGGGGTGGGGAGGGAGCAAGACAACACAGACGTTGTTGTGAGGTAGGATTTGGCTGACGGTGTATTTTTCCAGTAATAGGGCCACATTAAATCTCTAAGTGTTGACATTAAATCTAGTCCCCCATTTCTTGGTGAAAATTACATACAAGGAATAACAACGCTCCCATTTTTCCATCAACAGCAAGACCTGCAATTTTGAAATTGCTGTCAGCTGATTATGCCTTTGCGCGTGTAGAGCCACTCAACTTGAGCAAAAACACTCTAAAGTGTTTTAAGTAAGGAAACAAGACAACTTGGTATTTGTTAATAGAAACATGCTTAGCACTCTCCCAGCAGCCAGGTGCAATTTCAAAGGATGTTTACAGAGATGCGTAACCGAGGATAGAGACCCCCTCACCAAACCCCAGGCCTTTAACATGTGCACTCTGCTGGCTGGCTGGGGTTAGGGGGATGACCCAGGGCTCAGAATCACGCTACAGATGAGCTACCTACCATAACATCTGTAGAGTCTGAAACAAGAGTTCAAAATGGAGGTCCAATTCCCATAGGTCTGAAAAATTTAAAGGTTTAAATCAATCTGATAATCTCTCAAATGAAAGAGTTCTATCCCCCTACCTGGACAAATGTGGCTTTGAGACACCTCGGAAGTCCAGGCTTCAATTTAGAATTCTGGGGCTCCTTGGAGTTCCATATTGGAATGTGGGAGCCCAAGGAGGTTCAGTACCTTCTCTTCCACCCTGCGCCAGCCCATACCAAGGGGGCCTCATCCATGTAGATGAGGGGGCCTCCCATGTAGATGCCCCAGGCTGCACCCCCAAGTTCCTTCCATTCCCAGCCCCACAATCAGTTGCCGGCCTTCAGGCCTAGGGATATGTACCTGAAGCCTTACTTTGCCCCTGAGTCTAGAGCCTGGAAGACACCTGTACGGGCCTAGAAGTGGGCTTGGGGACTTTTGAGTAGGGGACTCCAGGACCCTGAACACCTGCAATGCAGTCTAGAAGATGACATATATGGCTTTTAGTTCCACAGACTCCTTACAGTGGGGCGGGGGATATAGCCAGAGGAGGGGTGGAGGCCCAGCTTGGGGGTGCCTCTTACTTAGCTCTAAGAGTAAACACCAGCTCCTTAAGGGTAGAAGGCAGGGTTTTGCTTCTTTTTCACCTGCCATGGATCTAGCACAAGGATGGGCAAATGGACTATTGATCGAGCAACTGGCAGTTAATCATGAGATCATTCTAGTCCAGCAAGACTGGATTCTTTCCACTCTAAAGAGTTCAAAAACCACAACAATCATTACAAAGATTCTCCAGCATTTGTTAAGCATCTACTGTATACTTAGTATCAATTTAAGTGTGATGGCGACACTGAAAGGCATATGTGTGTCCATGCCTTCTGGAGCTTATGTGCTATTGGAGTTTGAAAACAGATAAAGAAAAAAAATAGATAAAGGAAAAATGACAAGCCAATATATACAGGTATGTGCAAGGTACACAGAGCACAGAGATTATCTGGTAATGCTATGATCGCACTGTAAAGCACTTACATGAAACTTACTCACTCTGCCCTCCCAACAGTTTCCTGTTTGACAAAAGGGTTGTTGGATAAATCAAATGAGACAGTGCAGGGAAAATACTGAGCAAAGAGTTAGCAGTAAACGAATGGTAGCTACTGCTGTTATATATATGGTCTGGAAAGTCAAGTGAGTTGTGTCAGGCAGGAAAGTCCATCTACCAGGCCTGGACTTGAGATACATGACTAAGCAACAACAGGAAATAAGGAACCAGAGGCCATAAGACACGGCCATGCATCCTTTATGACACCTCCTTTTGGCGGGTCCATAATTCAGCACTGCCCATCTAACAAGCACTTGTATTTCAGTTGTGTTGTGCTTTGTCACTGGCTGTTTCCTGAACCGTGTACAGGAAGGATCTAATGGTGGAACCAGGAAAATGAAGTTAAGTTGACTAGAGCCTTTGACCAGCAGGCTCTGCCCAGTTTTTTTAGTCTACTGTTCTACGATGGGGTTTAGAGAATGCAATTCTTTGTAAAATTTGGCAGCTCTTCCATCTGTGAAAGTTTCAGGTATAACACAGAGCTCCACACAAAAGAGAAGGAGATGGGATTAACCCAGACACTCTTAGAAAAAACAAAATGCACACCTACATATGCAACGTCTAGTGCTGTGTGTGTCTGCATAATAAGTTGTCCCCCAACTTATGTATTCAGAACATTCAATATTTGATTGATACAGTGATAGCAGAATCTTATTTACCACAGTGTTTCTTATTTTTCACATTTCCCAAATGTCGTATGTAAATATTAGTAAATATTAAACTCCCAAATCTCCCATATTCAGTTTTCACCTGCAGCATCACACTGAAAGCACTTTATTTCTCTGTACAAGAAGTTTTTAGATAAGGAAATCTGGCTTTTAAAAAAAACATGTTTTTAATTTCTGTGTTGCCTTTTCATAAATGAATTGACAATCTCCATCTTTCTGATCAGGAAACTGGCCTCTACACCTGAAGTTTAAAGAAGAGATACAGATATTCACAAATGCCAGCTGGGAAACTGCAAAAGGAACTTCACTGACCAAATTCAAAAGTTCTCAGGAAAGTGTATCAAGCTGTCATCTCCTATCAAAAACCCAGTTTTCAATTTTGCCCGCTTTGAATAGCATTCAACAAATATTTGCTCAATGCTTTTCAACATACAAGCAATGGACTAGACTGGGATGAACGTCATGAAAGGCAGACAAGGGGCCACACATACACAAAGTCTTAATCTAGTACCAAGGTTAGCAAATTGGCATTTTTGTCAGGTTTGTCCACTCAATAAAATTTTTTATTAAATCTGGAAATTTCATATAAACATCCCAATTTCCAGCTTCTCTTGAATAACTGGAAGTTGTGCTAACAGCAGCTCCACATTCCAACAAGCAGCCGACCAGTGATGTCAGAGACCAGGCATAAGCACTCCACTTTGCCCCAGTCCCCACCACTCCCAATAGCCTTGCTCCTCTCCTTCCCTAGCATGTTTGTTACGTGTCTGGCCCTCAGGAGCACCTGAGTTTACAACTCCTGATCTAGTTAGTGGCTTGTGCCATAAAGCAAAGCCAGACAGGTCATATGACGCATTAACAAAATTAGTACCTGATACTATTTTTCTCCTAATAAATTTAATTGTTATTGTAATTTAAAAACCCCAACTTCTGGCTGGGCATCTTCCCAACGAATAGAACATGTTGACTTCACACTTAGAATACACGTCAAGTCGATGATCTATTTACTTCCCTGGCTGACGGTTTTCCTTCTGAAATGGGAAAGAATAGGCAATATTGCCTTCAGGCCCTTGGGACGTATTGTATAGAAGGTGAGGCTGTGTTGACTTGTCCTGCGACCACGGGGAGGAGAAACAACTGTTTCCTGCTGGCAGACAGTCAGGAGGCAGCCCCCAGCCGCCAGGCACCAGCAGTCATTGAATACCGCCTCCCGCCATTCCCCGGAGGAACAACCTCACATGCTTCCAGCTACAGCTCAACTTCAGATTTTATTAAATGCCTTCCTTCGAAGGCACCACTCACCATCTTTCTTAAGCTTAGAAAGGTCTTCCTGGGCAAGGAGGGAAATGTCAACCACCTTCATTTGCTATCTTTGCAACCTTCACTAGCTAGAACTTTGCTCTAATGAGTAAGACAGAAGGAAGTCACTATAGGAAGCGGTTGAATATTCAAAGGCCAATGACAGTGGCCCTTTCACTCTGACAAACCCCTACTGGCACCCCCATGTGTGAGAGCACAGAGGCAAGGGAAACGCTGACGCAGATCAGGAACACAGCGCCTGCTCTCAAAGGACTTGAGAAGAAATTATCTAGAGCCAAAGGCCAGCGGCAGCTGTTTCTGTCTCCAAGAATCCAGTCTTCCATCTTCCCTTCGGGGAATTATCCCTCTCCCGTTGTGTGAGGTCCCCGTGGGACTGTCAGTCCAAGTGCCTCGGCTTCCCCCGCCTGAGGGGCGGTCAGGGGACCTAAGCCAGGCCAGTGGGATCCCCTCTCCCGACATGTGCTCTCTCGTTCTAAAGAACGTGATACAAACCTTATGCTTCACACACATCGGAGCAGTGAACTGGCAATTTGCAGCTTTGCTTCTGCTGTAGAATATCAAAGCCGGGCGAAGCCAGGGCAGACTGCGCATCCTGCCCTCCCGAGCTGGAACGTCAGTCTCCCGCGGCCCTCATTAAGAGCCGGCGGCTCCCGAGTATTTGGAATATCAAAGCGGTGAGCAATGAGCTGTGGGTTGACTGTTAACGTTTTAAAAAGACACTCTATCCCCCTCCCAAAACCTTTGGGATTATCCAGGATTTGGCTGTTCGAGAATTTTAACAGTATCACGTACATTTTCAAAAGAGACTATTGAGCACTAACCCCTACCAATCGGACCTAAGAATGAGGGTCATTACTTCTGTATTGCAGGCGCGGCTTCCTCTGTGTCTCATTCGAGAGACAGGATCTGGCCCTCCAACGATCCCCCGACCTCAGCAAGGGCAGGACCCTGTCTAGCTGGAGGCATGGGTTGTGTCTGCCTCACTCACCTCTCCCCAAGGGCAGCTCGCACACTGTCTGCTCAGATGGGTGCTCAGTAATGAGCCAGTATCTCAGTAGGAAATTCTGTTACATGAATGGAGGAAGGAATGAGGTCTAAATTCACCGTCACCTCTAAGCTACACCCAATGTACCAAATGTACGAAATTCTGGGCTGACTCAATGGATTTCTACTTATTTTGTCCTCAATCAGCCCATCTCTGAGGGCTTTCCCCAGACAGAGCGTGGTCTCTAGATTACTTCCAGTGGAAGAACCATGTCTTGATAGTAACTCCTGCAGGCCACAGAAGCACCACGGTGGTCCGAGCAGACTGCACAGGTCTGGGCAGCAGAGTCCACGCCAGAGGCGTCACCGGGCCTACAGACCCAGGTTTATGGTCACTCACTCAGAGAGCCCCCGGTTGGGCGCCTCCCTCTGGGCATGAGAAACGGAAGGGCCGGCTGGGTTTCTCCAAGGTCCATCTAGCTCCAGGTTCCACCCAGAGATGCTCAAATCCCCTCACCACCCCCTGAGCAGCCCTGGACAGCTCGGTCACTGCAGAAGGCCCCAGACCTTCGCTCTGGCAATAAAACCACAACTCAACGTGGGATCCCCTGCCCCACCCAAGCTGAGAGGCTCCCAGGATCTCACCAACCGTACCTAGACAGCGTTAGCCCAGACTGTTCACACTCTTCCATGGTCTGTTACCGTACGGCCAAGCTTCAAAATAACCTCGAAGCCACAGAACTTGTCATCCATCAGCTCAGCAGAACACAGCCCTATTCCTGCCCCAACACAGGCACACGTGCTCCAAAGGGTATTTCAGGGAAGCACCAGGGCTCAAAGGAAAGGAGAACAATGGAAAAGTCCCTGTTTTTGTTGGGTGGTGTGGCATTTTCGATAGTTACAGCTAAACAAAAAAAAGTGTTAAACTCTTCCAATACGCAGGAGACGAAGCCATCTATGGAATCCCACAGATGAGCTGGTTTCCCCTCCACCTGGTTCAACCCAAATGCATCAGATGAGTTGGGCTAGAGTTTCTCTCCCCACCCCCCGTGACCCCGGCGAGTTCCAGGTCGAATGCAGGCAGGAGGAGCCCCCGTCTGTCTGGCACGGCCTCATTATAACTTTATGCAGAGCTGCAGACAGATGGGGCTCAAAATAGACCCAGCAGTAGAAACGGGGGGTGGGGAACAGAGAGCAGGTACATGTGTAAGGATGGGGGTATTTGCAGAGGGATTTAAAAAATGCTGACACTGTCACACGAAAAAATCCACACAAAGCAAGAGGAGACACCCTTGCTAATTTTCAGGAGATGCCACGTTAACGACGGAAAAGATCTCTGTGAACAAGACATACGCTCCCCGTCACAGCGGCAGTAGAGAGACTGCCACTTCCCACCTAACCTAACTGTTGTGCCCTTGTGTAATGCCCTTTTGGTAGCTCCCACAGATTAGTCACGTGCCTCAAATGAAGGTGACTTGAGTCCCTATTAGAAATACAGGCTTTCCCCTCAAACAGGACGCCAGGGCTGGGGTTAGGGTGAGGCACGCTAAGCAAACTCAGGATCACATCCTGCGTTTAGTAAAAATAATGATATTTTGTTGGTTATGAATTTTTTGCACTCATTTTGATTTTCTGAAACTATTGCATTATATTCTACTTATTTTTCCCCACTGAGTTTTGGTGCCTCCTGAAAGTTTGTACTCAGCCTACTCTAGGCCCTGCAAGAAACCCGTGGAAATCAGATTCCTAAGAATCCAGAAAAGATACACACACCTCTGTTTTCTCCTTTACTAGCTTCTGACTTTCGGCAAAGCTGTTTCACACTCCCCAGGCTGTGGGGCGGAACCGCCACCAGTGGGCCGTCTCTGCCTGTCTCCGCGCCCTTCTCATCGACTGGTGTGGAACGAATCTGTTTCTGGTTTGTAAATTACTGGGCCAGGACACAGCGCTCCCTCCAGCAGCTCCATCCAGAGTTCCTGTTTCTGACGACCTCCTGCCAACCCTGTCCTGGGAGGGCCATAAAAGAGAAGCAGCCTTGGCCGCCAGGCCTTTGAAAGTCCCCACTTGGCTGCCCCAAGCCGCTACACTGGGGCAGATGAGAAGGACCCCCAGAGGCCTTGTCCTGACTGCCTATATTTAGGAGACTGGGTGCATGCGCTGGGATTCAGGGGCACCCAAAACTGTCTGGACAAGCCACCCACGCGTGTCGCGGCCGTCTTCCATGGCACTCAGCGTGCTCTGGGCCTATTTTCCTTCTGAGTACAACTGAGTCCTGTTCCAAAGGGGGCAAAGCGTGCGTGTGCGTGTGTCTGTGTGTTTCCCATTTTAAGGAACTCTCCGTTTTCAACTGAAACAGGACGTGGGCTGAGAGCAGGTCACTTTCTATGTGAAACGCGGCCAAGCCATCTCCCATGCACTCAGAAGCCGAGTGGTGCTGGGCCAGGATCACCTCAAGGTATGAAACGGCCCCTTCTTCGAGGCTCCCCGTTGGGCGTGTTGAGATGCTGCAGTTCCAGCGCCGGACAGAGAGCTGAAAAGTCATCGTTTGCCTCCCAGCTTCCTTTGTTTTAAATTCTCGCAGGAATAAACTGCACCAGACGCGTCAGAGCCTTTCATCCTCCTTCAGATTTAAAGCCAAGTTCCTAGCAGTGGGCCCTTTCATCCAGCAGAAATCCAAATTCTCCCTTGGGGTCACTCAGGGTCATGACCTCTTTGCACGAAGTTTTCTTGCCACAGATCAAACTGCCTCCCAGCCTCACATCCCCCTCCTGAGCAGGGATGGGCCGCAGCGCGCCTGAGCCGCGTCTGTTCCCGGGCAACGTGCCTCCTCGCACTGACTTCGGGGCAGAGAAGGCGCTTTCGGCTCATGTGAACCCAGCAGAAAGGTCCCCGTGGGGTCCGAACTGTCCAACAAACTCAGAAATTTAGCCCCAGGACCCTCCAATTTTAAAGAAGCATCTTGCTATCAAACGTTCTGAGAAATATGCTCCTGCAACTCAAAACTGTCATCAAAAAGTGTGCTAGATTTCCAAGGAGGGGATGGAAACGTTACATGAGGGAAGAAAATCCTAAAGCCGCAAGCCGTCAGAAGCCTGAGCTCAGGGTCACATTTAGTCTGTCTGATGCCAACTTGTCACCTTCTTTCACGTGTCCTCAAAAGCACATCATGAATTATTTTTTATAAACTGATGTCCATAGTGTTTCCTGGTGACTCCCAGTCTCTGACACCTACTTCAGGTCCTGGGCAATGCCAGGTGAGATCGGAAATGAGGGTCCCGAGGCCCCATGGGGTCCTCAGCTGCAAATTACACGGCATCGTATCCCCTCTGCTGGACGTACGTTCTTCCGTGTCGGAACAAAAGACAGCAAGCAGGCCGCTGGCAAAGGTTTCACCGTAGGTGTCTCACAAAGAGATTCTAAACAGATCATCCAAATTGTCCTGAACCAATACCCTCGAATTACCCTGAGTCCCCGCCCGCACCTCCCACTCCACAGGGGGAGCCCCCGCCAGCGCCCTCAGGGAGCACCTCGCCCCTCTCCTCCAGCATCCTGGCTGCTGGCAAGGCGATGGCGAGGCGAGAGGGAAGCCGTGGGAGACCGGAAAGGAAGGGCAGAAAGGGCTACATCTCAGCCCAGCCCGAACAACCTTTGGCCACAAGTGTCTTCATCAAGGTGCTTATGGGCAGCAGAGGCAGCCGGGCAAGACGCTAACTGGATGCTAATGGCCGCCCTGGTGTTGTCGGGTACTGAGGTGTGCACAGGGTGCAGGCCTGCTCCAGGGCACTCCAGGGACTGAGGCAGACCAGGGTGGTGGGATATGACGGGAGGACGGGCTCTGGCCGGGGAAAGGTTTCTGCAGGGCTGGAGGGTGTATTTTTATCGTTACAGCCATTGTCTTGTCTTTAGGATGTAGAGTGTTGACTAGATTCTAGGCATTGTGCTAACCACTCACCATGTGCTTTCTCAGTTCATCCTGCCGACACCTTTCCTCATACCGTACTGTCCATTCCCCACTCTACAGATGGGGAGACTGAGGCTCAGAGGTGACATCTCCTAAGTGGTAGGTCTAGGATTCCAGCCTGGGCATTTGAGGCCAGAGGCTGAGCTCTTAACCACCACAGGTCAATCTGTTCCTCCTCTAGGTGGGGATTTGGATGAAGGGTCCGCCGGCAAGAGGGAACCTTTTGCGTTTCTCTATAAATGCCACGACACTCTGAACCAAAGGGTGAGATCAGTGTGAAGCCAGGTCTGCAAGAAGGGACAGATTTGAGCAGACCTGTCTCCCGTCTCTGCCTAGGCCCAGTGACTGTACCAAGCAGCAAGAAGACAGATCAGGGCTCGTGGTGCAGCAGCCAGAAACAGTAAAACCCCACACCAGGAACAGAGCACGTGGCCCGTGAGCCTCCCTCCCTCTCCCTCAGACATGCACCCCTCCATTCAGCATCTCTGACAGCAGGACCAACCTGGTTTGCTAGGAGCACACACTCAACCAGCTCTTCCTTCCTACTGAGAGACCAGCAAGGGCTCAGGAAGCTAAAGGAGGTGTTCTCAGCAAGCCAGTACTATATCTCCAGAATAAAACAGGATGTGCGATGGACCAAAGATCCAGGCTTTGCTCATGTGTTAGCTTATTTCTACAAAAATAGTCTTGTGAGGGGGCAAACATATTGATACAAAGAATTATATATATGAGAATCATCACTATCAAAAAGAACAAAACCACCCTGAATCCGTCAGGAACGGGGACCCTCTCTTTCATCCATCACTGGGTCCCAGATCGCCACCAAGGGCTGACCCAGATGGAGCATTCAACAAAAAAGGTGACGAATGAATGCATGCAGAAGTGACTTAGAACAGCAGTGAAGCCCGTATTGAGAAAACATCCACAGGAAGAGGCTTAGAGGGCAGGTCCCAGAACCCAGCAGCCAGGCTGGTGGCCCCGTTCCCTACTTACAAGCTCTGTAACCTCAGGCAAGTGACTCAGCCTCCTTGGGCTCAGTTTCCTCCTGTAAACTAGAGAAGACAATAGCATCTGGCCCATGGGGTTGTCCTGCAGATCACATGAGATGGCGTGTGGTCACTGTGGACACTTGCCATCACCACCATCATCCCATCGGCACTTTCGTCAGTTTCAGATTATTCACGACACTTTTCCAAAACTGCTGTCCAGAAAGATTCCATCCCTCTGCCTCAAACAGCTGCATCTCCAACAACCAGGTGCGGCTCACGGGTCAGGTTGACTTTTATCAAGATCCCAAAAACCACACGGCGGGCACCCAGCTTGTGCCACGTATGAAGGAAGTTAAGGTTCTGGATCCAACCGTTTTTATTGGGATGTTCTAAAATTTGGAATTTCTCTTCTTCAAAACATGCTAAAATGCCTTTCTTGAAGAACACAGAAAGCAAAGCCAGAATCTGTGGTGATGTTGCCTTTTTGCAGTAGAATACATTAAAATAAATACAAGTTTAAAGGTTTTATTAACTTTTCTTTCTTTCTTTTTTTTTTTTTTTTACTCTTTACTTCTTTGGAGAAGAAAAGAACTTAAAACAAATGTCATTCCTGTGGGACTGAGTAAGCTTGGTGTGGCTCAGAGCAGCCTGGGCGGCAGGCTGGGCATCTCAAGAGTAGCTGGTCAGACCACTGGACTCAGGAGGCCCTGGAGGGCAATGTCCTAGAGTTGGACTGACATCTGCACCTCTCAGAGAGGAAGCATAGAGGTGATGGCACCTCCTGCCTCGAGGCCACTCAGAGGGTCATAGCCAGGACACAAGCTCCTGGGTTCCGGAGTCTTCCCCACAGACGGGGATCATAGAGCCCAGATTTTCCACCACAGTCATAATCTCAAACATCCTGCCCTGCCCTTTACATAAATACATCCCTCCTTGTTAGCACATATGGCTCAGACTCTTGTTTGGAAAACATGGTTACCATCACAGCATCATCATATATCTCTCACACGCGCTTGGAAAGATTAGCAGATGGCAGGTCCCCTCCATTCCTGGGGTGGGGAGGAGTATAGTGGGGCTCTTTGCTGGTGTCCTGCAGCTTGGTCGGCCGTGCAATGGCCTGGCTCACCCTCCAGCCAGCTCCACGGGGCCGGCCTGCCGTAGGACCTGGTTAGAACCGATAACCCTGTGATGGTTAACTTCAAGTGTCAACGTGTCTAGGCTATGGTGCCCAGTTGTTTGGTGAAACACCAGGCTAGATGTTGCTGTGAAAGTATTTTTTAGATGTGATTAATGTTTAAATCAGTAGACTTTGAGCAAAACACATGGCCCTAGTTAATGGGAGGGGGAACGGGGGTCACACAGTTAAAGGACTTAACACAAAAGACTGAGGTCCCTGACCAGAAGATAATGCTGCCCCCTCAGGTCTACCCCCCAGGCCTTCAGATTCATGGCTACGACCTCGGCTCCTGCTGGGATTTCCGGCCTACCGACTGCCAGCCCCCACAGTGGCGTAAGCTAATTCCTCAACAGCTCTCCTTCTCTCTCCGTCTATTTATTTCTGAGAGACATTGCCCATAACCTCTGTGACATCGTCCAAAAAGCCCACAGCCCCAAAGAGGAATCCAGTGTGTCCCTTGGCAACTGCACTTCCTACCCATACATACCTGCACACACACATGTCCTACTGGCCTGTCTCTCTGGACAACCCTGACTAATACAGTCCCCAACTACCTGGCAGGACGCTCCATTTTTCAAGTATACTCCTAGAGAACAGCCCCAAAGAGTACAAGCCTATGGACCTCTAGTTCACCACCTGTCCCCTTGTCATCTTACTCTTGGCAAATTTTCCATAACAATATGATGGGATGTGTTTTTCTCTGATTTGGGTTTTGGTTTTTTTCTTTTTTTTTTTTTTTTTTTTTTGGCAGTGGTGGGGTTGTAGGGGCTTGGGGTTCCTAACCTGGCCAAGGAAGGTCTTATGAAAATCACACTGTCCCATCAATTATCTGTGATCTCAGCCACCTCAACAGGGACAAGAAGTACAGTTGCCAAGGGACAAGTTTTGTTCCTCTTCGGGGCCACACACTTTTTGGAGGGTATGATAGAAATTATGGGCAATGTTCCCCGGAAAAATACACATGTCCACGCACATCTGCAGGCCCTCCCAAGAGCACCCCCACACCTGGAGGAAGAGACCTCAGGTGTGGGAGAAGCTCTACGGACTGGAACCCCAGTAACAGCAAAGGTGAGGAGGAAAAACCAGGCGGCAGGCCTGACCGAAAGCCAACCCACACCCGCCGAGCCCCTGCTGCACGCCGGGCGCCGACGCACTAAGCCCGTGGGAGACAGCGGGAGGGCCCACGGCAGAGCCAGAGACTCTCAGAGCCTCCAACTGAAAGGTCCGGAAGAGAGGAACTGGTGTCCTGAGTCAACTAAACAGTTGACTTTGCATGAGGAGAAGCAGAGTGTAACTCCCGACCTCACCCCGAGCATCCTAAGTCCTTGAATGTAGCATCGGTGACTGTACTCAGAGACAAAGCCGGAGCACTGAGTCTCTCTCCATGCAACCAAATGGGCAGCAGGGCAGAGACACCAAAAGGTGAAAAACTCCTAGAGTTCAAGACTCTCGACTGAGGCGTGAGAATCAAGGCTCCTTCAGGCTCCCAGAGCAGCCAGCCACGGGGACAGGTCACACACAATGCTGGAAGGATAAGAAGTCTGGAGAGGGAGGTCGGTGCGCTAACACTGGGGGTGACAGCCATGAGGGAGGGACACTCAACAGGTGGGGCTGAGGCAGAATGGAAGGGACAGAACTGCTGGAGAAGACCTTGTCACCCACTGCCACTGCCCCTTTAGCGCAATTCGGAATTTTTCATATTCTTCCATTTCACCCGAGCCCACGTTCCCTGTCGCCAGAGCCCGTTTTCTCAGACTGCAGTCCTGTCCGGGGTATTTTAAAGATAGCAAATACCCACACGTCTACAGAGTTTCAGGAAGGAAGGAGAGAAGGAAGGGAGGGAGGAAGGGAGCCAGCCAGGAAATCTTCCTCATAAAAATTATTTTGTTTGTCTAATTTCGAAACACTCAAGCCTGGCTATTGTCATTTTTGTTTCCCAAGGAGCTCACGGAACGCCCGGACACCAGATTTAATCCTTCTTTCCGAGCGTTTAAAACGACGCAGGGTGAGGGAAGAAGGGAAGAGGTAAATCAGACTTTAGGGGGAAAGTTATCAAGTTGCCTGTCCTGGAAAAAGTCAAAAGATCCATTTTGGACCATACAAGACAACTCGAAATTAGGAGACAGGATTTCAAACAGATGCAGTGTGTTTGCCGAGCCTCTCGGCCACGGCTCAAGAGAAGCTCCCTCCCCAGCCAGCGCTCGGGGCCTGGTGAGCAGGCCAAGAACTGAAATGGTCTCCACACCCTCCCGCCACCCCCACCCCAGGCCTGAGCCCCTCATTCGGTTGCTGTCTTCTTCCTCCTCCGAGAAGCACAGCCTGGGAGTCCGGCCAGGACAAGGACACAGTCCCTGCGGACCGTCACTGCCCTCAGTGCTGTGAGGCTAATTTGGTCAGATCGCGATGCCGGAAGGATAAGAATCAGAAAGGACAAGTGTCAGAATGACAGGGGCTGTAAGAAAAGGTGACACTGATCATTGTCTGAGAAGAGAAGGCGATCATTGATAGCCCAGCACACATCACTTTTATCTTCCCCACAAAGGGGAAGGAAACAAGGAGAGCCACGTCCTCCTGCTGTGGGCTGACGACAGGCAGGCATGGCCCAGGCAAGCAAACCAAGCTGTCAGGGGCAGCTACGAGTCTGTGGGACCCAGGATAAAATGTAAACATGAAGCCCGTGGTTCAAAAAGTATCAAGAATTTCGAGACAGCGACAGCAGAGCACGACACCCAGCCAGGGTCCTTCCGAGTTCGGGGCCCTGTGCAGGCTTCTAGGAGGCTCGTGGTGAAGCCACCCTGTCCACCACCATGGCATAAAGGGGTAACTTTCCAGACCTACCCCGGATGTGATTAGAGGTCTTGTCATCTGATTTGAAAGACACCTGACCCCTCGAGTCTACCCTCCTTCACAATTCATTCTTGAGGTAGCCATGGAAAAAGGTGGGTGAGTGAGCCCCACCAAAGCTGCCACCCAGAGGGCTCAGAGGCTACTAATGGCTTGGGGACAAAAGAAACCCCAAGGGACATAAATGGAGACAGCTCCAGACAGAGTGGCAAAGTTGTCTTTCCGGGCCAAAGGTCTGTATTCACAACCCCATACCCGAGTTCCCAGCTAAGACCCACTAGCAGGGAGCAAGCAGGCGTCCCAAGAGATCCCAAGAACCCCCAGGAACAGCTCCCAAGCCTCTGGTCCAAGTCTAGATTTCAGAGAACCAGAAAGCAAAGCCCTTGTGCCCAGAGCAAGGTCAAGCCCTCCGCACCGTTTGCAGGACGAAGGCTCTGCAGCAGGTTTCATAAAACACCGAGCAAGTGAATGGGGGGCCCATCACGCCCTCCCCACAGCAGAGCCACACTCTCTCCACATTGCCCTGGGAGAGGGTTACTTCACCGCAGGGTAGGCCCCCAGGCAAATTCAGAACGGAGCTGTGTAGGTCCTGTGGTGAGAAAGTTCTTAAGGACTTGGGGAGGGGCCCTCCGCGGCCGTGGCAAGGAGACAGACCTGGAGACAGCCTGTGGAAAACCCATGGGCGGCCACCCAGCGTCCACCCTGCCTTGGCATCCAGAAAGGCCCAGGGGAGGAAAGGCACCCGCCCTGGTGGAATTTCCCCGACTGGGCAGGTTCAATCAGGCTCTGCTAAGCCCATGCTCGGTCTCCCTGGAGAGCAGGCTGCTTTCAAGGAATTTTAAACTGCTTGGAGCCTGGTGGGGTCAGCAGAGGGTATGAGCCCACTTAGCCCCTGCAGCATGAGATGAACTTTAGGGGCTTCCTCTATGTCAGAAAAGAGGCTTCTCAGGTATCTAATCCCCCAGGCCAGCTTATTTCACTCAGAGGGAGGGCTCCCCTTTCTACCAGATCAAACCTGGGATTGAGTTTCTCCCGGGCCAGGTCCTCAGAGGGGGTGGGGTCACACCCCTGACCTGCAGAAGGGACCTGAGCTGGCAGGAGACCCCAGCAAGAGCCGAAGGCTGTGCCAGGGCAGGCTCTGGGCTGACCCGGCTGGGCTGGGGTGGGACGAGGTCGTCCCGGGAATGTGAAGCGTGGGCCTGGCCCGGGAACCATGTTCCCCACCCCCAAGGCTGACTCACTCAGGAGTGTTGATCCAGATGATGTCCAGGTGGCAATAGTAGACACACTCCTTGTCCTTGTAGGTGAAGCACGTGCAGCGCCTGAATCGGTGGTGCTCAGGGCCCTCCTCAGCCGCCTGCTCCCTGGCCTGACTTGGTCCCTGCTCCTGCCCAGGGCTTCCAGGGGTTGGACCCTGCACTGCTGTGACAGGAGCCACAGTCCTGTCTCCGGGGCCAGCCCCAGTCTTTTCAAGGTCCCCCTCAGATGTGGCTGCAGGAGGCACCTGGAGCACGCCGCTCCTGCCAGCGTCCCCAGGCTGGGGGCGCACGAATCCTGCAGGAGGCAGATTGAGGGCTCCTGAGCTGAGTGCGCAGACCCCTCACACCTGCCACCCCCAAACACCTTAGGAGGGGTCGGAGAAGCAAAATTTCTGCAAAGTTTGCAAAGCTATGTGCACAGTTTCTGGAAAGTTTGCAAGTTACCTGCATACTTTGTGAAAAGCTTGCAAGGTATTTTCACTCTCTGCAAAGTCTGCAAGCAATTTGCACCCGTGGAAAACTTGCACACATTTTGCACACTTTCTGAAAACTTTGCAAGCATTTTGCACAGTCTTTGAATAGTTGGAAAACTTTTTGAAAAGTTCCCAACTTCATGAAAAGTTGACCAAGTCGGTCTGGGCATCAGGTCTCCAGCCCCTGTGTGGGCTGCAAGCCCCAGAGCCAGCGGGGTAGCCCTTGCACACCGCTTCTGCCCCCCAGCCCGCCCCCAGGCGTCTTCAGGGGTGGAGAGTCCAGGCAAGAGTCTGCTCCCGGCAACCCACACCTTCTCCGCGCCCCCAATCCCCCCACCCCTGGGTCCTTTTGTGTGCGCTCCCGCCAGGAGAGGCGCGCCCCGCCCGCTTACCTGCGGCGGCAGAGGTCACCGTGAGCCCGAAAAGGAGCCACAGCCCCGGCTCCATGAACCCCGATCAGGCGCGGGAGTTCCGGGCCCGGAGGACGGCGGCTCCTGGCCGCGAAAGGACACTGGGACCGTGCACAGCTGCCTCGCCCTCCAGTTGTGGGGCTTCGAGGCCAGCCGCTCGCTCGCTGCGTCCCCAGCTCCGGCCACAAGTTGGCTGCGGCGGTCACAAACTTTCAGAGCGCGCTGCCCATCCCAGCACAGGGCTGGCCGGCTGTGGGCTCGGGCTTTTCTGGCTCCTGCACCACCCCCTCGCCTCCCCGCCCCCCGGAGGGGCTGGAGCTGCGGGCCCTTTGAACCCGGGGCGCACCGGGGGTCGCCTCCCAGGCCCGGGGTAGGGGGAGCTGGCCCGGAGCACAGCGGCCGGAGGCGCACCCAGGATAGCGAGGGGCGGGGGCGGCGCCGCTGCGTGGGGTGGGGTAGGGTGGGGGCCGAGACAGCTGCCAGCTGCGGAAGGCCACGCGCGCGCGCGCGCACACGCGTATTCACACGCACACTCCCGCCAACTAGGACCTGCAGCCCAAAGTAGCAGCCCCCCACGCATGAGCAATATGAGATGATAAAAGGCTGCGCCTAAGGGTTGTTATCCATTATCTCAGGGTCTAAGGGAAAGAAACATTTCTCAATGTTCACCTAACGACACCTTATCCTTGCACAAGAGCCTGCTCGCCAAGTCGCTAGGTGTACTTTACACCCGTGACTCACGGGCGCAGGCGTCTCCCTACCTCTCCCAGGCGTTCGGAGCAGCTGGGTGGGGCCGTGGCCCAGAGCAAAGTCAATAAAGACCCTGGGTTAGCGGTCCTGGGGTGCCCAGGACTTCCTCATGGCCCCTGCGCAGGTGGAGCGGCTTCAGTGACAGTCAGATTCCTCTCCCTAAAGGCCAAGTTCATTCACTCAACAACTGTGCACCCGTTGGGAAAGGGCTCCCCAGCGGCCCCTGTTTCCTTCATAGCCTTGGCGGTCCCATGCGTGGGAGGTTCTCCCATCTTCATCCCGGGTAGAAATGTCTGAGGCCCTGGGGTCAGTCCTCATTCTCAGGGCACTTGTGGTCAATGTAAACCATGTCTGCCAATGACCCTCCTCTCAGCAAAGGTGGGGTTGCATACTGCCCCTGCCCGCCTCTAGCCTTAACGACCAGCCGAAAGGAGAATGCTGCAGACCTCGGAGTCCAGTCATAGCAGATGCTGCAGCTTCCACATGGCTCGATGCCTGGGACACTCATCCTCTGAACGCAGCCACCATGTGGTGAGGTCGCACTAACGAGCCAACGTGGGGAGATCACATGGAGAAACCGGCACGGAGAGAAACTGAGGCCTCCCAGACAACAGCCAGCGTCAGCCACTGGCATGTGAATAAATGAGCCTCAGATGACTCCAGCCTCCAGCCTTGAAGACTTCCAACCGAGGACCAGCTGTCCCTGCTGTGCTC
This sequence comes from Indri indri, assembly GCA_004363605.1. Classification (NCBI taxonomy): domain Eukaryota; kingdom Metazoa; phylum Chordata; class Mammalia; order Primates; family Indriidae; genus Indri; species Indri indri. The sequence goes on from RJWJ010002302.1 coordinate 90,650, forward strand.
TGTCCGAATTTCCCACCCGCAGAATCCACGAGCATAACCAACGGCTGGTTTCTACCGCCGAATCTGGGGTAATTTGGTAGAGTCATAGTAACCAGAATAGCACTCAAGCTTCCAGAATTGAAGACGATACTTAGGTTTCTCCATCTCTTCACCCCCACTGTGCCCAGTCCCTCCAAGTCAAGATGCAGAAAGGAGTGGGGCGTGAAGGACACCATCTTTTAAAGGGTCCACCAAGCAGGACAAACGGGGGTGGGGGAAGGGGGGGTTGCTTTTGTGTGTGTGTGTGTGTTTGGTGCTTTGAAAATTAGAACTCTCAAGACTAGCAATACCTTCTGTTCCCCCTGGGCTAGAATTTGGATCATTTCATTATTATCTTAATCTGTTTGAGCTGCTATAACAAAATGCCATCAACTGGGTGGCCTATAAACAACAGAAATTGATTTCTCACATTTCTGGAGTCTTGGAAGTCCAAGATCACAGTGCCAGCAGATTTGGTATCTAGTGCAGGCTGACTTTCTGATTGACAGATGGCATCCTCTCACTGAGTCCTCACGTGGCGGAAGGCACAAGGCAGCTTTCCGGGGCCTCTTTCGTAAGGGTACTAATCCCATTCAGGAGGGCTCCACCCTCATGACCTAATCACCTCCCAGAGGCCCCACCTCCTATTACCATCACCTTAAGGGTTAGGATTTCAACAGATGAATGTGGGAGGGGGACAAACATTCAGATCGTAACAATTATTATCTCTTTCTTTGGAATTAAAGTATCCATCTTCTACAGAAATTTAACGAAGCTTGGATTGGGAGATGGTTAGAGAAATAGAAAATATACAATTAGCTAAAAAGAAAAAAAAAAAGAGGTGTTTTCCTGGTACTATATGTTCAGAGACAGGAGATGTCATTGCTGCTTAGACCACTCACTGAAACTGTTGCCTTCAGTAGCTTGGAACTGACTGCCACTTGTCTTCACTGGGACTAAAAGTCAACAAACCCTGAAGAACCTCTCAGGCAACCATAAGTGCTGGCTGATTCCCAGATGGAGCTGGCCCTGACCTCAGGATCGTCTACTCTAGTTGAGATGAGGAAGTTCGGGAGGGAGAAGCCAGGATACCAGGTGTTAAGTCCAGAAGACACTGTGCAGAGTTGAGAGAAGACAGTCTGTCGCTTGTGGTCAGAGGAGGCAGAATTTTCACTCATCCTTAAAGCCACCTGGGCCCTGTGATTTGAGGTAGTACCCTGCTGTGACAGTCAACACCACCAACCCACACGTGGGAACATTCTTCCCTTTTCTACTTCATTGCAGTCCTCTGGGGACACCCAGGAGAACGCCTCAGTGGGTATGTCTTTAGCAAACTCCCCTTTCTGGAGAAAGGGAGAGCAGTTAGAGCCTTTGTCAGGCCATAGAATCAAGCTTTCCACATATGGAAAATTACATTCCTATTAATTTAAGAAAATCAATTTTTTGACTTAAGTAAATTAATATGAAGTAATTCATTGTAATGCTGGTTTGGAGACTTAAAAAAATCACAGATCGTCCTGGGCTCCAATCTAAACAGTGCTCAAAGGAAGCATACACTTCGCATGACTCGGTGGCACGCTGGTCGTGAGGGTTTTAATCATCGTTTTGCCCTGTGACAACTCAGCAAAATGTATACTAACATTATCCCCATGTTACAGATAAAAAAACTAAGGCTCCAAAAGGTTAAAGTAACCGGCATGGTCATGCAACTGCTAAGTGCAGAGCTGGGATTCAGAATCAACTCTGTCTGATTCCAGGGACAGAGTTCATAACCATTAGGCAGCGCTGGCGAGGTCATACCCGGGGTTTATCGTTGTTCCCATTCCCTTCCGTGTGCCGTCGACGAGTCATTGCCTCCCCATCTGTCCAGTTGCCTCATTCCCATGATCTCTGATGAAAGGTCGTGCAGAGGAATGGCGACCACGTTCCCTCTGCAGAGGACGCTAATGCACGGTGGGTCTCCTCCGCTGAAGTCCACCAGCCTTCCTTGGCCTTCCTCTTCTGCCTCAAATGTGCCCCTAGGAGAAGTCAGACAGTCGGACCCTGCTGGGCCTCGGCCAAGTTTGTGGCTTGGTCATTGTGTTCATTTTTCCTCAACTTTTTCCAAGCCAGCAGACGGGCATCTGTTACTTCGCGCTCTTGCAGCTCACTTACACTTCGATTCAAAACCTAGCCGCAAAACCCAGCCGTGGAGAATATTGCAGTTTATCTCAGAGAAGCATCGCCTCAAGTTGCCTCTTCATGTGCTTTCTGATTCTTTTCAAGATTGTTTTCCCTTAAATTTAGGGGATTTGAGGGAGGGTAACATAATACATCATGTGGTTTTCCATTGCCCTGGAATTTCTTCCCCTCTCCCACCCTGATCAGCAGAAATTCTGGTCTTGCTCAGAAATCCGATAATTAAGTGCTCAAGTCTTAGTTGAGCCTCCCCTCATCACCATGTGGGTCATGATAAGATGCACTTGAGGAGGTACCAGGCTCCAAATTCTTTGCTTTGGAAACTACATACATTGTATACACGGTTCCCAGCGAAATGAAATGATCACAATGCATTCTGAAAGGTGGCGCTGCCAATAAAACGCGCTCAAGGGCTAAAAGAAATTGGCGGATCCTGAAAGGAAATCTGACAGGGAGTCTAATGAAAGTTGCTCAAGAAAGTCCCAAAGTTTTATCCTGTGTTTTCTGTTGTAGACGTTTGCTGTGGCTGCCCCTCAGCATCGTCCCTTCAGGTCTGGGAATGGACCAGGTCATCCCTGGGGAACCCCCGTCCCCACCCTCTGTCCATGTGGTTTGTATGGGGCTCCAGGACCATGCTACGACTCTGGACTAACCAATCAGAGCCTCACATCACCATTGAAATGGGCAGAATAATGCCTCCCACCCCCCACCAAAAATGTCCAGGACCTAATGCTCGGAACCTGTGTGTATGTCATCTAACTTGGCAAGGGGGACTTTGCAGATGCGATTACAGACCTGGAGATGGGAGGTTATCCTCAGTTATCCAGGGGGGTCCCCGTATAGTTGCAAATGTCCTTATAAGCAGGTGGCAGGAGAGTGGGAGTCAGGGAAGACGTGACAATGGAAGCAGAGGTCAGAACGGTGCAGGGCCGCACACCAAGGAACGCAGGCTGCCTCTGGAAAATGGAAAAGTCAAGAAACAGATCATCTTCCGCCTCCAGAAGGAGCATGGCCCTTCTGACCCATTTTTAGACTTCTGACTTCCAGAATTGTAAGATAACAAATTTGCATTGTTTTAAACCACTAAGTTTGTTGGTACTTTGTTGCATCAGCAATAAGACATTGATGCAAACTTAGATACAGTGATTGTCCAGGGATGGGCCCATGAGCCACTCATGGCTAGTCAGAACGAATGAGATTCAGTTCTGGCACTTTGCAGAGAGGCTCTTCTGTTTTTAGACGGACTTGCTGAGAGGATCAGACAGATGTTTGGCGGTGCCAGTAGCTATTGTCATCATGAGGTGGCAAGTCTGTGCAGGAATGGAGCCAACACAGAGAAACAAGTAGAAAACGGGAGCAGAGAGGAGAGACCACATTGTGAGCCCTTGGGTGCAGCACAGCCCCTTGGCACGTCCACCCGCATCGGCCAAGACAGTCCCATCTGTGCTTCCGTCAGTTCAAGCTAGGTTTCTTCCCCTTGCAGTCAAAAGTATCTTGAGATGTTCTGTCTCACCTCGTTGTGACCTTTGAGTAGGTTGTCAAGGACACAGGTGCCGCCAATGGTGGTCGTCTCAGGAGGCAGTGGAATGGCCGTGTTGGTTAATTGGTCAGGGGATGACAGGAGCTACCAAAATAAGTACTTAACATTTTTCTAGAAAGTCTTAGGTTCCACACTTTTAGCAGGCCAGACATAAGTGCTCATTCAAAACCATTTCTGGTGGGAGTAGAAACTGTGCAGGAGGAGAAGAGTGGCTTTTCGGCCCCTGAGAGCGTGTCGCAACCATCAGATGCGATGCTAACCCAGAGCCGTGTGGCTGCGCCCACAAGTAACGGACCCACGGGTGGACCACTTGCTGATGGAAGGACACAGAGAGTCCATCTGTCAATGGCATCAGCCCCTGCGGCAAGGTCTGTAGGAAGTAGATTTGGTTTTGGAATCTCTGTCTTGTATTCTGGTGCTTGTTTTATTTTAGCAACGCCTCCAACTCATACCTGTCTCATCCCTCCTAGGAGCCCCCACCCAGACCACATGCGTGAGTGCACACACACACACACACACACACACACACAGATACACACCCTCTCCACTTATCTCAAACATGTACGCATTTTTAACTGGTGCCTTCAATGCCTTAGATAAAGGTGGGAATTTCAGGCATCCCAGCAGATTAATGGGAGAGATGCTTTTGAGTAAGTTAAGTCAACATGCCACAAACACACCTGCATGTTTTATCTACCTTGAAGTAGACTTGACTTTCATCAGAGGAATTTTTCACAAACTACGTCCTTCTAAAGCTCATATAGTGGCGAGTTCCTGTGTCCACCAAATGCAACCAATCACTGGCTTTGGGAAACCTGGTTCCAGCAGCTGTTGAATACCTTGATCTATTTGCAGAATAAAATTATTCATATAAGCACTCCTCTACTGCCAGCTCGTTGCATGAAATCCTACCTACAGCACCTTCAAATGCAAGCTCAAATGCTATCCCTTCTGGCAAGTTCTACCTGATTTGCCTGTTTAAAAGGAATACATTGTGAACCTCTTATAGCTGCTAAAACATTTAGACGTGCAGTAAAGCATAATGGTAGCTTTACTATTCAATCCAGTCAAACGGATCTGGATCAAAATACTCACTTCCCCCTTGCCTAGCTGTGGGCAAGTCACTTCACCTCTCTGGGTCTCAGTTTTCTCATCTGTGAAGTGGGGATAATGGCAGTATGTACCTAGTAGGGTTGTTGTACAGATTAAATGGAGTCATGTAGGTGAAGAATTGAATATAGGACTTGGAACAAAATAAATAAGCATTTAATAAACGTTACCCAGCAGTGGTAGTAATTGCAGTAATTATAGCTGGGTGCAAACTTTTGTCTTCCACCAGATCAGAAGTCCTTTGAGGACAGTGCATTGGTTATCTATTGCCACAAAAATGTGCATTACAAACATTCATCAAATCGTAGTGATGGTCAGCAAAGCACATGCTGGCCAGGCAGTTCTGTGATCTTGCTGGACTGAGACTGGCTGCTGGAGGATCCAGGTTGGCCTTAACTAAGACAGCAAGAATGACTCAGCTCTGATCCCCAGTGTCTCTCCTCCTCCAGCAGGCCAGCCAGGCATGCCCTTCCTGTGGGAGTAGAAGGGGCTCTAGAGACAGAAAGCCCTCTGTTGGCACCATGTCTATGAACATCCCAGTGGCCAAAGCAAGCAAGTCCCACAGCCAAGCCCTTGGGCCTCAAGGGGTTACACCAAGATCACATGGCAAGGGGCACGGTAAGTGAGATGTGAAGAACTGGGGCCATTTGCAAAAATGAGGTCCTGCAACATGACTACAAGGAGATCATGATCCTGAGAAACTCATTTGTACGTGTTGGCAGAGTTGAACATGAATTTGGGCTGCAAGCCTAAGTTGCCAATATTAACATCAGAAGTAGTTGTTAAAAATGGAGGAATTTGTAAAGTACAGGTGCTTCGTCGTTATTGTGGTTTGCGGGGTTCTCCCCCCACGTAGCTAGTTTTATGTCCTCACGTGGAACTATTTAAATTTCTGTTTCCAGGGTCAGAGAAGGAAGATATTGAACTTGCCTCCGACGCTAATGTGCCACCCACTTTCCCTCCTCTCTCACGCCTGGGGACAGTTCGAGTTTGGAAGAGAAGCGAGGAAATGAATGCTGGCAGGACAGTAAGGGCCAACGGGCTGAAACGGACGAGACGGCTGGGGTGGGAGGCAGGACCGAACTCTAAGTGGCAGCTTGATGCTGCGACTTCCAGAACTTAGGACTTCTCAGGTTAAGGTACAGAGCATTTCCTTCTGAAAGAAACTTCACAATTGTGTTTTTAATGAGCTCAAAGCTGCCTCCGCAAGACACAGGTGAAACCGAAAAGTAAGGCAATTGAGTCTGGAAGTCATAACTCAAGTTCAGAAGTCCACAGAGGTCAGGATGTGACCCGATACCTTCTCAGAGATGTAGAGCTCTGAGGCAGAGAAAAATCTCCTGCCGGAACATGGTGATGGATTGGGGAGGAAGTGGAAGTAGTTCAGACTTTTTTTTAACCTTAGGATTAAACTCTTGGTTTACAGAGGTGTCAACTGGTATCACAGTGAAAATATATTTAAAAGAGTTCCGTGTTTGCTTCTTTATTCATTCAACTACTTATTAAGCCCCTTCTGGGAGTCAGACACTGCTCTAGGTGCCGAGATTCCAGCTGGAAGCAAGATGATGCCTCCGGGACGCCCACGCGACTGACGGGAGACACAGTGGGCCACGCGAAGGTGTCGTCACTACGCTGTCAGATCGGCACGCGTGCTGCCAGGAAAAGGCAGGAATGGAGAGAAGGGTGAAGAGAGGCAGGCGGGTGAATGGAGCGGAGAGGAGAGGCATTCAGCAGGAACCCAAGGAGGTGAAGGAGAAGGCCACGCAGACATTGCAGACAGGCAGGGATGGACTTGGCGTGTGTAGGGAAGAGCGACAAGGCCAGTCTGTGAGCGACTCTCCCTGCTGCATCCGCTCTCCCTGCAGATCACGGATCACGGGCAGTTTCTTGGGGAAACTCTTCTCACGGCTCAGCTGGGCTGAGTGCCCCATTTTGGATGCTCCCGGGAAGACCCAGGACTTCTCCTTACAGCATTCCTCAGAATGTCTGTGACCTGGTGAGTACCTTCCGCCCCCGCACCGTCACTGGGAGCCACAGGTCACCTGTCCTTGCTCACGGCTGCGGCCAGTGCCTAGAGCAGGGCCCGACACTGAGCAGACGCTCTGCAGACACACACAGCACCCTCCCCACATCCTCTCATTCCGCCCTCACCACAGGTCGCCCACGTGGGCACTGCCATGGTCCCCATCTCACAAGACTCAGAAGGGGAAGTGTCCTGCCCAAGCCACACGGCTGGGAAGGGGCAGGGAGGGCACAGGAACCAGGCTTTTAGTCTGGGTCTTTTTGACTGCAACGCCCAACCAGCAGCCTCATCTCTGGACAGGGCTTGGCCAGAGCCAGGGACAGAGCAGCAAAACTGGCTGGAGCTTACAGGACAGAGAAGCCATCTCCCCCCGCGGGAGCCTCGGGTGAAGGAGGAGCCATGGGAAAGAATGAGCTGCCTGTGATGCTCGTGAAAAGAAAATCCTAAACCCACGTCTGCTTTTCCTCAATACCATGAATAAATGATTAATTTGCGCCAAATGCTAAAGTCAGGCATGTGATAGCAGCTAAGCCCACAAGAGATGAACCCATCCATCACCAGCAACTGAGAACCCCACGCTTGGTGCCCAGGGGCATGCAGAAGTGTGACATACTCTCCGCACTTTAAAAGCCTGTGACTTGCCAGGGAGATACAGGAAGGCAGGGAATTGTTAGAGAACTCCGCAAGACAGAGTCAACCAGAGCTGAGGTGGTGTCTCGCGGCTGCCAGGGCAGTGGACACTCACGGGGCAGTGCCAGCCATGGCAGCCTTCCTCACACCCTGGGTTCTTCCCCTTCTATCTCACATTCATTCTACCAGCATGATTTTTTGCCATAGCTGGGTCTTCCCTCTCCCATTATCCACTTAATATTTTTCTTTTACGTGATAACATTTTTTTTCCTCTAGTAAGACGATGTCAGTTACCTAAATGGAAACCAGTTTCATGTGCTGTAATTAGAAAGTAATTATAAAGTTAAATATAATAAAAGCACAAAACACCATCATCAACTGTCTAACCAGATACTGCTGTGTGCCAAAGACCCTCAGCTCTCGGCCAGCCCTCTCTTTACATGTTTGGGAGGTGTTAAGGACACACTGTCATCACAGAGAGCCCGGCCCGGAGGCAATCAGGATTGGAACAGGAGCGAGCAGCCTTATCACCGCGTGGTTTCGTGTCAATGTCATGTCCGTGCACCGTATAAAGTTATCTCCTACACAACACTTGAGCATGCCTGCAGGGCAGCTGTGGGCAAGGGCCTCAGCGTCACAGCTGGGTTCAGATGCATTCAAAGCATTGGCTGCGAGCACACAGCTTAGCTCTCCAAGTCCTAGTTTCCTCCTTGGAAAAATGGTCACAATAATAACACCTACCTAGCTGGCAGAGTTGCCGGGAGGATCTTAAGTGAGATGCACAGGTGCAATAATATGCACAGCAAAATATCTCCACAAATACCAGCCATTGTTATTTTTACCACAATGACAATGATGGTGATGATAGCCTTTGGAGACCCACAGCCCCCACCTGGCCAGGAGTGTGGCCAGCCCTGGCTTCATTCATTGTTTATTTACCCAGCAAATGATTAAGAGTTCCTGCCCCTGCTCTCCAGGAGTTTTTACTTTAGTGGGGAGTGAAATGACCAATGTGACCAGGATACATCCAAGGTGTCAGAACAGAGCAACTCAGCCCTGTCCGGCAAACCCCCAGAAAGGTTCCTCGTGCTGAGAGCAGAGGGATGGAGAGAACAGGGAAGAAGGAGCCTCCTGGCATGCAAATGAGCAGGTCTGAGCAGCCAATGGGAGGGTGACTCTAAGCACCCGGCAGCCAGAGGGTGGGGCTGCTTCCCAGGCAGGGCTCAAGCTGGGTCCTGGGACTTCCAGCCAGCGCACTCCTCTCTGGGCCAAGGCCACCACCACCAGGCCCTGGTTGATCATAGGTGAGGGTGTGGCCACGTTCCAAAGGGCTGCCTGGGTGTTGTCTGGCCCTTGCCCGGGTGAAGCGCTGCCACCGCCCCTCTGTGCCTGTCACCCAGCAAAGCAGAGCAACAGAAGCCAGGCACTACCAGAGGTTAACGCTAAAGCAACCCTAGTTTGCAAAAAACCCCTCCTTTTGCAAAGTGTAGGAATTATCTATAAAGTTAAAAATTTTTGTGGATCATGTCTGCTGCAAGGAGACCAAGAGATAGCTGACAGGCAGCTCTGGAAGACAGTCCATTTCACAACCAGCAATTCTTTGGCTCCCAAAGGACACCTTGGGAACAGCTTTCCACTGCAGGGATCCTGGGTGTGATGCAAACACGGGAAAGAGCCATTTAACTTCCACACGGCCAGACATGAAACACAGGGGGCAGTTTTCTACGAAGTTATATGTGAACCATAACCCAGTATTATGATTAAGAGCTGCCACTTACTAGGACTCGGCTATGTGCAGGGTACACCCTAAGCTCATCCATTCCCCATCTTATCTCATCTTCATGTCAAACATGGTGTTGGTGCTCTTGTAATCCTGTTTCACCATCAGAGGAACTGAGTCATGGAGAGGTGAACTAACTGGACTTAGGTCATAAACCCAAAGAAACGGGGGTGCTAGGGCCAGAATTTAAGTCCATCTGGTGCCAAATCCAGGCATTTCATCACTTTCTCACGTCCCCTCCTCTGTGGTGACCCTTGCCCTTGCCAAGGAGCTGCCCTGATGCAAGGTACATGCTGTCACCACCCTTGGGACCCCAGCATCTTGCAGTACCTGGCAGGTGTTGGCATCCAAATGAAGTTCCTCAAATGTGTTTGCTGAACTGAGCTGACATCTGCAAACTTGTGAACAAGGAGTGGCAGGTTCCAAGAGGTGCTCTAACATCAAGTTTATCTTAAACAGAAATGAACCCAGCCCCTACTCTAGAGGAGAAAGCAGAAGTCCCCTGGCATTGGGGACCTGTGTATCCGCTCCATGTGGAGTTGACTCAACACGGGCACCATCTTGGGAACAGAGGCCAGGGACATGAAGGTGGGATCATTAGGCCATATGCTACCTGACCTTATGAGCATTTCTCCAGCCACCCCTCCCCACCATTGTTCCCAGACCCATTTGTTCAGAAGCAGGGAAGACCACCTGTAGGGCAGCAATAAGCCCCGGGAGCTAATGGGGACAGCCGAGATGCTGCTGGTGTCTCTGGAGGGCTCCTCAGCCTCCCAGCTAGACTAGGGTTTCTACAGGACACAGAAGGTGGGTGAGTCACAACTTTGGACAACTTAAAAGCATGAACACATCCTTTGTAAATAGCCGTGGTATTTGCTGGTCTGGATCTGGTGGGCCTGTTGGCTTATTCATTCACTCATACGAATGTTCAACAAAATGATGAATCCATCATAGAGCTACATGGACTTGGAAAGAATGGCCCTTGATTGCCATGAACTTGTTAAGCTGATCAAGGTGAACTGGACCCTGAGGGACCCTGAGAAGCAAGGGAAGAAGAACGAAAAGACTGAGGCCAGGAGGGGATGAGGAGCAAATGACACATGTGTGACCTCGCTGGCCCCTACAGTCAGAGTGCAGGGCAGTGGTGGGTGACTGCAGAATGGGACCCTGGGCCTCTGGAAAAGAGTCCATGGCCAGAAGAGGAAAGAACAGAGCTCAGTGCAGGGACAGAGGCCCTTCCAGCCCCCAAGGGTCCTTGGGGCACACTGTGGGCTCTGTCCTGGTCTTCCTGATGGCCTTGAGCCCAAATCTTCTTCTGCACACACAGTCAAGAGAAGATGAGCTCTGCGGGGACAGAGGCCTCCCCTGCACGTCATGCATTCAGTTGGCAAATTTAGTAAAGACTCTCTGTGAGCCAGCTACTGGTTTTGACACCAGGGAACAAGGTCCCAGCCCTTGAGATGCTTATAGTTCTGTTGGGACAAGACAGGCAATAAACAGACAAGCGACATGGTAGAACAAATTTACAGACAGAGAAGGGTTTGGTGAGGGAGCTGAACAGGGCAGGTAACACGAAGCAACAAGGAGGCCATGTCCAAAGGGTGGTCAGCACAGGCCTCTCTAGGGAGCTGATGCTTGAAGGGATTCCAAAGAAGTGAGGCGTTTATATCCTTGGGGGAAAGGTGTTCCAGGCAAAGAGAACAGCAAGTGCAAAGTCCCTGGTGGTGGCGGGGTGGGGAGTAGGGGAGGATCATGGGACAAACGGAAGGGCAGAGAAGCTGAAGGCTAGTGTATTAGTTTTCTGTGGCTGCCATAAAAAATTCCCACAGAATTGGTGATTTAAAACAAAAGTTTACTCTCTCACAGTTAGAAATCTGCAAGCAAGGTGTCGGAAGGACTGTGCTCGCTCCAGCATTCCAGGGGAGAAGCCCTCCCGGCCTCTCTTCCAGCTGCACGTGGCTCCAGGTTCCTCCCTGCCCTTTCCTTTCTCTTCTCTTACAAGAACATTTGTTGCTGGATTTAGGCCTCACTCTAATCGAGAATTATCTCATCACTTAATTACATCCGCAAAGATCCATTTTCCAAATAAGGCCACATTCACAGGTTCCAGGTGGATGTATCTTTTGGACCCCCATTCAATCCACTATAGTCTGCCCTCTAGCTCCCCAAAATTCATGTTCATCCCATATGCAAAATACATTCACCCTGCCTCACATCCCCCAAAGTCTCATTACAGCATCACCTCTATGTCCAAACTCTCATCTCCATGTCATCACCTCGAAAGTCCCAGATGGCATCATCTAGACCAAGTATGGGTGAGATATTGGGTATGACCCATCCTGGGACAAAATTTCCTCCATCTGTGGACCTAGAAAACATGTTATCGGCTTTCAAAATACAATAGTAGGATAGGATAGATGCTCCCAATCCAAAAGGGAGAAATTGTAATAATAAAGGGGTCACTGGCCCCAAGCAAATTAGAAAGCCAGCAGGACAAATCTCAAGAGGCTACATGGCCTGAGAGCAAACCTCTGCGGTGTTTGTCCACTGTCTGGGCCCAGGCCCCGCCCCTGTGACTCTTGGCTCCTCCCTGTGGGCCCAGGCCCCGCCCCTGTGGCTCTTGGCTCTGCTCTCTGGGCCCTCTCCCTGCATGCAGAAAATGAACTGTGTTTATCAAGGACAGAGGCAGGAAACCAGCTGGGATGCTTATATAGACCAAAGAAGAGACAATGGTGGCTTAATCTGGGGTTGTGATGGTAAAAGTAAAGAATCGTGGTCAGGTCAGATTCAGAAAATATTCTGAGGGCAGAGCCAGCTAGATTTTGTGATGGATGGAATCTGGGAGGCAGGACGAGGGTCATGGAAAGGAATCAAAATGCCTTCTAGGGTCTGGTAAGAGGAAATGGATGTGGAAGTGTTTTGAGATGCCCATAGCTCTGTGTGAGTGAAGTGAATCCTCCACACCCTCTTGGTCCCTGAAGCTGGAGGCTGGGCCACCCCTGCCTGCCAGGTGAGAAGGACACGTCCCCAGAGCCTCTCCCTGGCACCCAATCAGCTTCGCTCTTTCATTTGGACCTTTGTCTCTACTTCAAACTCAAAGCACGTTTCCCATGGAAGAATTTTGAGGGGACAAGAGAAAAAGAGTTATTCTTGGAGGCCAACTCCACAGCCCAGCCTCCCACCACTGCCTGGCCCCCGGCCCCCGCCCCACTCTCCAGCGAGTGCCATTCTTGGCTGGGCCTCTCCAGCCCACCGAATGGGCCCCAGGCATGGTCACGTAACCCGCACATTTTCACCAAGCTATGCCTCTCAGCACCTCCGTGATTTACAGTTTAAATCATCTGCTATTTGCCGACATTGCTGCTTTCAATTGGTTGAAGACAAAGGGAAGTGACAAATGAAATCCCTTTGGAAAAATACATCAATATTAAAAGTACAAGTGGTACATGCTTGATGCCTCAAGGGGACTGGGGGCGACTTTGACCTGTCTGCCTGTGTGCAGGTTCCAAGAATAGCCAGGAGGTGCTGGGACCTACCACGTTTAACTCTTGCTTTGATCTTTTTCCAAAAGTCCTTTATTAAGGAATGTCTGATAATGTTAGTGGTCTTGAGGGGCTTCCTGCAGCTGAGCCTTAATAAGAGAAACTGGAATACGTTCACCACCTCCTAGGTGCCCAGCATTGACACACGGTACACACCACAGCAAGGGAGGGCATTCTGTCCCTATTTTATGGATGAGGAAACTGAGGCTGAGAAAGGCTGTGACTTCACCACAGTCTTACAAGGGAGAGGCTGGCTCTGGAGGTTTGAACGGAGGTGTTCTCCACAGATGGGTTCATTGAAAGCTTCAGGATAAGCCTTCCTTGGAAATAAATGTGGATGGAGAAGACATCTGAAGTGGAAACCTGAGGTGATCCAAAGTTCAGAGCTGGAAAGAGTAAGAAAATTTAGAAAAGGGGACTGAGAAAGAGAATCCAAGCTGATCCAACCCCACTGGGCCACTGCTTGCCATGGGCAAGGGGACACAGACACCAGGGGCCACGCCCATGTTCCCAACACTTACTAAGAAGTGAAGAGGCTGGTAGTGCACAATCACGAGCAAACTCATAATATGCCCACGACATGCCCAGGACGGACAGATTTCAAATAGGGATTGATGTAAATCCCCTCACCAGGTCACCGGGGTCAATATGGGCCGTCTGACTA
>RJWJ010002303.1:0-104140 GCA_004363605.1 Indri indri
AGAATATCAGAAAGAGTAAATCTGTGGATAAATACGAAGGATTATTTTTCTCTTACTTTCTTTAAAATATTAATAATATGCCTTTTTAAACAAAAATTATAGCATTGTCTTATAGGTTTACAAGTTAAATAGATGAACTCCTATGACAACAATGGCACAAGGAATGGGTGTGAATGCATAAAATGGACCTATATAGTTACGAAGTTCTTACATTTTACATGAAGTGGTGCAACATTAACTCTAAATACACTGGGGAAAGTTAAGGATGTGTATTTTAATCCTTAGAGCAACCACTCAAAAAATACAAAGAGGTATAGCTAAAAAGCCAATATATAAGTTGAAATGAAGTTCTATAAATTATTTAAAGAAAACACACAATCTCAACCACAGCAATATTGCACCAAAGGGTTTGAGAATTGGTTCTTGGAAGTAAAATAATCTTAACTATTTTTAATATAAAGCATAGGTATACAGAGAGTACATAAACAGATATATGGTATATTTGTGGTATTAAAACTTCAGGGGCATGTGATTAGGGAAAAAATATCTAAATGGCTCATTAGGAGGATTATAATGAAAAAAAGATTGAGGAACATTGAATTAAACAACAGCAACAAAAAAGGCAGGGAAGCAGAACAAAGGAACAAAAAACAGATGGGAAACCAAATATCAAAATAGTAGGGCTAACTCTAAACATATCAATAAACACATTAAATATTAATGGCCTAAACATAACGTTAAAAGGCTCATCCTACCTACAATGTAATATGAGATAGACACAGTTTGAGCTTTAGAGAAAGGTCTATATTTGAACCCCAGCTCAGCCACTTATGTTTCCTCAAATGTGCAATAGAGATACAGGTAATACCAGTACTTCATAAGATTAAATGAGATTATCTATGTAATATACTTAGTATAGTGTGTGGTTTCTAGTAAGTACTTAATAAATAGGAATCTCTTCTCTTAGAATCTAACATAACATTAAAGAAGACAGTGGGTAGTTTCTCTAGCTCTTATTGGCATAGGAAAGTCAAGTTCATCTAAAACAGGGGTTGATAAACTACAGTCACAGACAAAATCTAGACTGCCAACAGTTTTTACAAATAAAGTTTTATTGGAACATAGTTGTACCCATTCATTTTATGGATTGTGTACGGCTACTTTTGCGTATGACAGAGCAGAGGCTAGTCCATAAAGTCTAAAATATTCACTATCTGGCCCTTGATAGAAAATTTTTGTCCAGCCTGTTCTAGAATGTGGCAATGGAATTTTACTTCCAAAATCCAAACCTAGTTTTTATTTTTGAGACATTTTACACCAACTTTTTGCTATTAATACTTTCAATTCCATTTGTTTAGCATTAGATAAATCTACTTATAACAAAAAAATACTGGGAATTATTTAGATGTTCGCTGGATGAAAATTACAATCTACACTTGCTATCTGATATCCTAGCTCCAAACCCTCTGCCTTTCTTCATAGCTTTTTATTGTGATATCTTTTTAAATGACAATAAGAGGAACTCACCAAAATCCACTATCGTGCTTCATTGTTAAAAACCATAATTACTTTTATATATATTGCTTCAGAACTCTCACACACATGTTCTTATTTAGTTATTATTATTCCTATTTTGCAATGAGAAAACTGAAGTTCAAAGAGGGTTGGCCGCTTGCAAAACAGCAGGCAGTGGAAGAGTGTTCTGACACCTCATCTAATGCTCTATCATATCACTTTATGCACAATCTATTCCCTGATGTTTTTTAGTTTTGTTGGGGGAGAATCAGAGTACATACCAAGTATAAAGGCAGTCCAAACTCTCACTTTAATAAGTAGACAAAGAGTATGGAAACTCTTAGAGGCCTCATAGAATTCTAAAAAGAAGAATTGAGACCTCTTAGGTAAGTAATTAGAACTATTAGATCTGGCTTGCACGCTATAAAAATTTACAAAAGCGGGAGGCATGCAATGCAAACCTATTAACTTAGCACAATAAACAACACTTGAACAAACCTCCCTTGTCCAGAGAAAGCCCCCTATGTGATACTAGCACTCAGCAAACTTAACCAATACTCTGAAGGCCCACAGAGCGCCAAGCTCTGTGCTAACATGAGGCGAGGAGCACAGCCTGAAGATGAACATGACCGTGAGTGTGCTTACAAAGTACTGCATTCTGGTAGGGAGATGGATCGACATGCACACACACAAACACCCACCTGGAAGAGAAAACAGAAGGAAATTTGTAATGGATAGAGGTACAAGGGACATCTATTCTGGGCATTCAAAATGCTATATTCCGACTTGGGTAAGACCCAAAAAGGGTTCCCAAAGAAAACGACATTTGAACTCAACACTTTGCTAGATATTACCCATTTCTCCTTCAAAATGTATTGTCCACCCTGTCCACGTTTCTGTACCCTGGGAGACTGACCCCTATGGATTGTCTCAATGGGCTACAGTGCCGTCTGATTAAGGCTAGGGTTTGGACAATGCGCAGCTTCGCAATGCCTTGCATTGGCATTGTGTGGATTCCTTCATCAAGGGGATAATTCCTGTCAGGTGGCCCCTTCTCTCCAGTCCTGGAAAGAACTCCTTTCCCTGGCCCCTTCAGAGCTAAGTGTGGGAGCAGCTCCCTGCTGTTGCTAGCCTCCAGGGCTTCACCAACTTTCCTTGGATTCCCTTAACCCTACCCATACATGTGAGCTGATTCTTTATTCAATTCACCTCAATAACTCATTTAGAATGTGCCATCTGTCTCCCACTGGGACCGTAGGATACACCCTTGAAGAAATCTTAATATCTATATAACACACTGCTTATGAATATGGACTTTGGAGTCAAACAAAACTCTATTTGAATCCTGGTTTCAGTACATACAGATCCCTGTACGAACTTGGGCTACTTCCTTAACCTCTTTAAAACACAATTTCCATGTCTATATAATGAGCATAAAGATGTCTACTGCACAGATGTTACAAAGATTAAATGAGAAAATATGTGGAAAATGCTAAGTACTCAATAAGTGGCAGCTCCTGCTAGTATCCGGATTGATATGTGGGAAATGCAGCCAAGCTAAGCTGCAAATGCAAGGAGCTGTGAAAACACATGCAGGCCTGGAAACACTGGTGGGGAGGACAAGGCTATTAGTGAAGGAAACCCTTCCAGGGACCCAGCAAGATGACACCCCAACCCCCCTGGCTCCCTTGGAACTGCTGCAAGACTTTCAAAATAATAACAGAAAAGAAAAAAACCATTTGCCTTTCTTCATCAGTGCGAGACCCTAGAACTCATCTTCCCAGCATCCTGCTTCTTGCGCCCTCCACAAGAGTCACAGCATGCAAGTGTTCTTGTGTGCACGCTCTGCAATTGTGTATCAAGTGCGCGGCCTGTCCTCAGAACACCGTGGAAGGAACAGCAGGCTCTGTCCAGGCCAGGGGTCAGCTTCTCCTCAGGGCTGCCAAGGGCGAGGTCACCCAGGGCAAAAGGACAATTTAGGTTGGAGCCAGAAAGAAGAGAGGGCACCACTAGCCCTTCTGCTGGTAGCTGCAGGGAAACAAAGGGGGGCTTTAATTGGTCTCTCATCTTCCATTTCAGTTTTCCTTTCTGACCACTGAAGCTGGTTTTGTTAAAACTATGAATTAATTGCCTACGTTCATATGTCTATTCATTTATTCATCCATTCACTTCTTCATTTGTCCATTCACTCTTTCATTCATCCTTTTGACCATCCATGTATTGATCCATTCATTCATCAGTTCACTCACTAATTCAAGGAGTCATCCATCTATTCATTCATTCACCCATCAAAATAGCATTCATTGAGTACCTTCTTACTACCATACATCAGGCACGGTGCGGGCTGTGTGGACAGTAATAACATCATTCCTATATATACTGCAGACTCCCCAATACCTAGAAAGGCTGTCAGGGGTTGCCAAGATGTGAATAAACAGCCCACATAGAAGCAGCAGGATCTGAAAACGCATGGCATCACAAATGGTTATGGCTGGCCTGCACGGTGGTGAAGAGTTTACTTCCGGGGCAGCACGGGCTCTATGGGGACCTGGAGTTGAGGGTAAGGTGGAGGCTCATTGTGTGAGTGCCAGGCCAAGGAGTTTGGCCTGATTCTGTGGGGACCAGACCACCCACTGGTTTTTCATGAGGGCAATGGGGTGTTCAATTTTTTTAGGAAGACACTCTACCAGTAAAGGACAGACTAGAGTCAGGGAGACCAGAGGGAAGGGTTAGGCTGAGCCATGGGGCTGAAGGTGAAGAGTGTTTGCAAATGTTCTAGGAAGGTTTGACAAGCCATGTCTGTAAATCTCATCTAAATAAAACCAAGTTTGGGCGGAAAGTACCTTTACCTTGTGTTTTCCTTTCCCAGAGTGCACTGGAGCCATTATCCAAACAAGAACATTAACTACCGCGTGGGCCCTTAAACGTCAGAGACCAGGACAACTCCCTTGGGCAACAGCCCATGATTATCTGCAGCCCTGAGAGCAATGAAGCCTTGGGCTTAAAGAGATCTTTCTCGCTAGTGCCTGATAGAATCTTCAAGACGCTCTCATTTTACAAACGAGAAACACTAAGTGAGGCTGCAAAGGTTAAGTAATTTCTCAAGGTCACATGGCTTAAAAGTGACAGAGCTTCATGCAGAACCCATGCCTGCTGACAACAGACCCCAGCCTTTCTGCAACATCCTTATGTGTATATGACAGTTGTATACACAAGAAGACTGCAGCTGAGATACAAATTATCCATAGGGTATGCAAAGAAAATAAATTGCTGTGTAAGGGCCATTTTTCCATGAAATGCCTTTCGTGTTGCTCTAAAGTTTATTTGATGGTTACAAACTTGAATTTATGAATATGTACATCTATATATTCACTACTGTCTGTGTGTGTGTGTGTGTGTGTGTGTGTGTGTGTCACAAGTGAGCTACATTGTCATGTTATCAGAGAAGTCAAAAAGGGGAAATCTAAAGTCCTTCCTGGTGGTGGTCTCCTGCTTCTGGGACTTCTGGGAACTTGCCGCATAAATCAGAGGAACTCTGACAGATCCTGTGTAACAGTCCCATATAACTCAAGGATTCTGGAAGCTCCCTCCTTCCCCCTGGCTTTCCTTCTTCCAGGGTTGTTCCCCTAACATCCGGCCCGCTTCTGCTTCTTGCTCACCCCCTCCACACATTGCTCAGTTCTGCACGTTTTCCTCTGACTGCCCCTTCCCCAGCCTCCCGTCAGCCAAGTGCCGTGGACCAGAGACCACAAACTGGCCAACTGAGAACCCAATATGGTCCACAACATGGTGTTTGGCCTATACCAGATTGAAAAATTTTGAATTGGTTCTCAACATTTAAAAATTAGAAAACTTTACATTTAAAAAAAAAAAACAACTTAGATTTCTGTCTTCTCCTGAAACATTGGAAGATCTGGCAAGATAGGGCCTGCATTCCCACATGGCAATAATTGGCCATGTGCTGTTTAGGTCACCACGGTTCTTACCTCTCTGTATTTCACTCATTTATATAACTTGACTGACTTTGAAGGCATTTGAGTTTGAGATCCCTGAGGTAAACAATCCTTGGTCTATGTGAATTGAAGCACTTGCCACTTCCGGTATTTCTGAAGAACGCAGAAGATTCATGATGCATTATTTTGCGATTTAACTGATACACAAATGAATTTGACTCAGGTATAAACACATGAATCAAAGAACATGAGAACTTCCAAATAGCATAACATTTTTTCTCCAGCCTTATCGAGGCATAAATGACAAATAAAAATTGCCTGTATTCAAGGTGCACAACGTGATGTTTTGATACACATATATATTGTGAAATGTTTACCACGACTGAGCTAATTAACATCTCACCTCACATAGTGACCATTTTTTTATGGTGAGAATACTAAGGACGTACTTGCTTAGCAAATTTCAAATATATAATATATTATTATTAACTATAGTCACCATGCTATACATTAGGTCTCTAAAACTTAATTATCTTATTACTGCAAATTTATACCCTTCGACTACCCACATAGTAAAATATTTTTAAACAATTTTTAAATTCTAATTTTGTACTCTAGATCAGTGGTCCCCAACTTTTTTGGCACCAGGGACTGTTTTCACAGAAGATAATTTCTCTGTGGAGGGGGGCAGGGGTTGGCAGAGCTCAGGCAGCGATGCAAGCGATGGTGGGTGGGACACAGATGAAGCTTCCCTCACTTGCACCCCCCCTTCCTAAGTTTCATGGAAGACAATTTTTCCACAGACGGGGGTGGTGGTGAGGGGGTGGGGGTGTGAGACAGCTCCGTGGCCCAGTCATTACCAGATTGCGGACCAGTACCGGTTCACAGCCTGGGGGTTGGGTACCGTAGCTCTAGATCATCCTGTTAAGTGTCAGGGCTATATGTAGTCTTTACTTTTAAAAATAATTTGTTATAAAAGTAATGTATTTATCCAAGTCCCTCTTTGTGAGATATTTAGGCTCTTGGCAGTTTGGAGTTATTTTGAACAGTATTTCAAAGAACATCCTAGAAGTAGCATTGGTGAGCCACTGAGTATGCAAAAACCTAAAGCTTTTGATATCCATATTGATGTTGGTGCTAAATTTCAGTGTGCAGAGGTTCAGCTTACATAACGTGAGATTGTGCTTTCAGGATAGATGCTCTTGGGGCCAGAAACCTTACAGGTAATGCTTCATTGAGTAAAGGCCTAAAATGTTAACGTGCATCTGCACACTAGAGAGAATTTAATATGGAGATGTATTGGTTCCAGTACCTGGGTTCAAAAAACAAATTGCAGATATTCAGAATCAAAGAAATGTGATTTAGCGACAGCTTGTCTGTGTGTGTGTTTAATTGCGTGTGTGCGTTTGTGTGTGTGCGCGTGTGTGTGTGTGTGTTTGAGTGGACAAGAAGGTCAACGGTGTAACAAGGCTGCTGACAGAAGTCCCTCGGAATCTCAGGTTCATTTCACAGGACAGCAAGAAGAATAAGGGCAGCGGCCAGGTCACTTCCACTCCGTGAGATCACTGCAAAGTGCTGTGCGCAATTCTGGGTGCCCCACTCTGCAGATACAGCACTCTAATTCAGAGGAAAGGGGCCAGCAGGGTGAGGGGCCGTGGGTGATGCTGAAAGAACTGAGAGGGTCTGATCCTAGGAGAGGACACCGGGGGCAGGTGGTACAAAAACTGTCAACCACCTAAAGGGCTGTCGGTGAAATCTATCCTGTGTTCCCCAGACTCAGAACTGACACAAATGAACGGAAGCCACAGGCTGACAGATTTCAGCTGGGTCTAAGAAAGAACTAACAGAGCTATCAATAAACAAAATAGAAGTCCCTGGAGGGAACACAGAAAACTGTTAGCAGTGTTTACATCCAAGAAGTGGGACCAGGGGGCGCACCATTTGAAATTACCCTTGTGTATCATTTGAAAATATTTTTAAGCCACATGCATGAATGACATTTATGATGAAGAAACTAATCATGTGACACAAGAGGAAAAAAATGAATGTCATATTTATCAGGTGAGATATTTCGATTGCCATTCTGGCTAATAACAGAACAAGCAAAAGAAATCATTTAACAGGAGGACACAGTTGCTCCCAGAATGGAAAGACAGTCTGAGGAAGGCCTGGAGTCCCCAGGCTGTTTGGGGCCCTCATGTGTGGTCTATCGTTGCCGTGACGTGGCTCTATCAGTTTTCTATCTTTGCGTCACTGGGCTCCAGACTTACCATGCCGTGAGACACAGACTAATTGGCCTAATTTGGGATCACATGGCCACACTCTCACTAATAGCCCCTGGTAGAACCACCTGAAATGGGGGTAGGCTTTTCCCCAAAGGAAACTTGGGGTGCTGTTCCCAAAAGAAGGAGGAAGGGATGCTGAGGAGGCCCAGCCAAGATGTCTACCACATCAGTTATAAGAAGTGGAATAAGCTACCTCAGAAGATAGCGAGGTCCCCATCCCTGGAGGTATTCCAGGCAGACTGGTGAGTGCCTGATGATAAGTTCATAAAGAGATTCGGCATCTAATGAGGCTTGGATTATACCACATCGAGATGCCTCTCAGCTCAGAGATTTACGGCTCTGTGATTTGTGGAAAATGCTATCTTTTGAACAGGACAGCTCCAGGACAGCTGGGACCACGCTTTCACAGCCAGTGTACTTTTCAGATCCCCTTATCCCAGAGTCAACCGGGGTAAAATTATGTTCTCACCAGGCCCTTGTTTCTCATCTCTCTTTCTTCCTCTCTCTTGCAGTCTGTTCTCCTTGTACTTCTGACACTTCCCACTGGACAGTCATGAGGGCTCAAAAATAATGCGGTAGTTAACGAGGCCTGTCTCCGGGGCCGGACTTCACATTGGCTCAGCATTCAGCCCTTACAACCTACGTGACCTTGAAAAAAATGACTCAGCTTCTCTGGGCCTAGATTTCCTCATCTGTGTTATCTGGACACAATATTAATAATAGTACCTACCTCATGAGGTGGTTGAGAATATTAAGTAATACATCTAAAATGACTGTTAGAGGGTCTGCCGGGGAGAAAGGCCTCAAAAACATCCTCAAGAACATTATTATTATTATTAAAAGAAGTAGCTCCAGAAGTATTTGCCAAAAGTAACTTAGAAACACCTTGTGCTCCATAGGAAAGGGCCCAAATTCCTATTTATTTTCTAAAGTGTTGCCCCTAGCAGAGTTCTTGGTACATGTGGGTGCTTTATAAATGTCCGTAAATAAGAAAGTGGAAGAATAAATGAACCAACTAATAAAGGTCGAAGAGTAAGAGATACTTCTGTCGCCAGCTTCTACTGAGGTTCCAGAGGAAGAAAAGGAAGGCCGGGAGAGGAGGAAAAACCCTCTCCAAGGGAAGAACAGCTGACAGAGTTAGTCAAAGAGTGATTCATGGACAGAATACGCCCAAAAGGAGAAGTCCCCGGGACCACCCCACGACTCGGTGGTGGAAACTTTGAGGATTACCAAGAGGAATGGCCCCAGTGGACCATTTTGTACAGATTTGGGTTTCAGGGTTGAGAGAACACGATGGAAGTTTTCAGAGTGAGACACTTGGGTGATCTATTTTGGAGGAATTATCTGGAGAAAAGAAAATGAGAACTGCGGGTAACCTTTGTGTGATAGCGTTAGATAGGAAAGAGGTGATTCTGGGACATTCTCATAGCCTGATTTTTCAGGCCCAGTGCACTGTGGGGTCCCATGAGAATTACTGTTGGAAATTTAACAGCGTGATGATGTGTGAGATACACTAGCAAAGGAAGCAAAGTATTCATAGTGAAGAGAATGTGTCCTATACGGGAGGGGATTGTTAAGGCAAACTTTTTATTAAGATATAGCAGACATAGAGGAAAGTGCATGAATCAGAAGTGTATAACTCCCTGAATTTTCAAAATATGAACATGTCTATGTTGCCGGCACCAAGACATGGAAGTGAGTTTTCAACGTAAATGTATATGAGACCCACCCAGAGTACTCAGCAGAAAAGCAGATGTCCTGGCCCCTCTGCCAGAGATTCTGATTCAGTGGGTCTAGCACGTGGCCCAGGAATCTGCATTTCTACCTGCACCGCTGGACTCCAGTACGGATGGCCCATGGACCATTGCCTGAGAAATACTGACCTTTTGGATGAGAATAAGCTTTAGAGTCATGTAGATTTGGACTTGGAATCCCACCTTCTTGAGTGAGCAACTTGATCTCACAAGGAAAGAGGGAGCAATGGTACTTCCTTATAGGTTTGCTTTGAGGATTAAATGAGAAATGCACGTAAATCCATAAAAACTGCTTGGCATGGTGTTGGGCACACAGTAAGCACTCAATAAATGTAGCAAAGCGAACACGCCCCCAAAGAAGACAGGGCTCTGTTCCCAGTTCTCTGTGCCCAGCACCTGGTCCAGAGCTGCACCACACAGGCTAAGGCGAGGGTCCCCAACCCCAGGGCTGTGGTCTGTGGCCAGTTAGGACCAGGCTGCACAGCGGGCTAGCGAGCAAAGCTTCATCTTTACTTACAGCTGCTCCCCATCGCTCACGTCACTACGTAAGCTCCGCCTCCTGTCAGATCAGCCGTGGCATTAGATTCTCACAGGAGCATGAACCCTACGGTAAACTACGCATGCGAGGGATCTAGGTTTCACCCTCCTTATGAGAATCTAATGCCTGACGATCTGAGGTGGGGCTGAGGCCTTGACGCTAGCACTGGGGAGTGGCTGCAAATACTGATTATCATTAGCAGAGAGGTTTGACTGCACAATAAATGTATTGTGCTTGAATCATTCCAGAAATCACCCTCCCCCACCCCCACCCCCCATCTGTGGAAAAATTGTCTTCCATGAAATGGGTCCCTGGTGCCAAAGGGGACTGCTGGGCTAAGGGAGTTAGCAACACAGATCTGGTGGGCAGAAACCCTGGGGTGTGAGTTTGAATCCCGGCTTTGCAACTTACTAGCTGTGTAACCTTGAACAGGTTACTTAACTGCTCTCTCAGTTTCCTCATCCGCAAAGTGGGGATAATAATGCCTACTTCACAGGGTGACTGTGAGGATGAAATAAGAGACCAAGGAAAGAAACCCCTGAGCCCTGACCCCATGGCCTGTCCCCAGAAAAGAGCACAGTAACAGTTGGCAACTCTATAGCTGAAGGTGAGAACATTCCAACTCAGGCAATGAAAATGTCCTCCTCAGAGGCATTCTAAGGAGGAAACAAGCCCCGCTCTCGGATAACATTAGCTGACTGCTTAGAGCAGTGCAATAAACAGGCTAAGAATTAGATGTTTATTACTAGGCCAAGTGCCACTGCCATGATTATGGGCCAGGTGAGACTGTCTTCTTCAGGTGTTTATACCTTTCAAGGGGTTGCAGGCAGGAATGGATTGAGGGTGGAGGTTTTGCTCTGCAGCTGAAACCTCTTATTTAACTTTGCCAAACACCAAACACAGAGGATAGAATTCGAATTGTTGAAGATGGTTGGGGCCATCGGGCTATTTCCAACTACACTTCCTGGTGCTCACATCAGGGTGGGGGGCACTATGAATCCAGCCCCGACTTTGAAGATTGGTTTTTAGGGGTCACCCCCATTAAATTATATTGATCAACTCCCCAAGCGGTGGAGTATAGACAGCATACCAGATTGTAGTTTGCTGTCTCCTGCATAAGGCAGCCTGGGGCCATGCCTTAGAATCAGAGGTTCCAGTTCTGCTACTGATAAATCAGATAGCCTCAAGCAATTCATTTTAACCACCTTTCTTGAACACTTTTGTGAGTCCAGCTCTGGGGTAGGCACTGGGAAATACGAACCAAAGTATGAGTTCCTCATTATTGATAGCAGGGCCTTCATGCACAGTTGTGCAGGTTGGAAACTGCCCAAGGCCATTCACCCAAGAGTGAGAGTAGGGGCTGAAGTCCAATCTACACACTAGTCACGTAGGACAGGCCCCCATCCTCCTTCTACTGATTTGCACAAAGATGCCATATAAGCTAGTGATAACTTTCTTAAGGAGGTCCTGTCTACCGACACAGAAATAGAAATAAAGACTGCATTTCCTCATAACATGAAAACGCATAATTCTATTTTCTCATATGGAGAGGGGCTGAGAAAAACAAATGGGAAAATAGAGATGAAAACACTTTTTGACAACATATAACAGAGAATACAGGTCTAATGACAGTACAGTGTAGTCATCTCCTATTGCAAGCTAGCTGTGTGACCTTGGGGAAGTCACTTTACTTCACTGGGCTTCATTTTCTTCATGTATAAAATGAGCGAGAGGGATGAGAGCAGGGGATATCAAAGTTTAGTGTTTGTAAGAATCACTTGAGGATCCCCTTGCCCATGGTCCAGAGAACCTAATTGAGTAGGATTAAGAATCTGTATTTTAAGCCAATATCTCAGATAATTCTGATGCCTGTGGTCAGCAGATCCAGTGGATAAACATTGGCTCCTTCCGGATCCAACCTTCTCTGAGCCTGTCTTCCACTGTGCTATTGTAGACAGAAGTCTTGCTGAGTGTGCTGTGACAGGAAAAATAGGGCATAAAGTCGTGGTCCTTAACCTGAATGTAATGACCTTACAGAGGGGCCTGGCAGCAGGGCCCGTGTGTTCCTGTCCCCAGGCTGAACTGGCTGGCTGTGGACACTCACCAGTTATACACTCAAGCTCCTGGGAATATGGTCACTTTGCCCAAACTGACACCACTCATTATCCCAACTGAAAATCAGAGCCAATTGGTCCTAACGGGTGCTCCCTGGGTCTTTCTGAAAGTAAAATCAGTAAATGTCAAAACAAGCCTCTGGCCACCCTGGAAATTCTCAGTCATCAATAGGTACAAACGTCATTGGTCAGGATTTGCTGACTGTGCATTAGCCTACTTAGTTAGCGATCCCTCCTCCCTTCACTTGCTCCTCAAATATCTACAAAGCCCCGATGTTCCACTGGGCACTGGGCAAGGGTCTGGGATACGGAAATGAATAATGGGACAGGTTATTGCTAAGCACATCCAAACATACCCACCAAGGTATAAACTACAGCCTGAAAACCAGGCGGTTTTTCATGCTGGAAGGCTATTTCAGCGTAGTAGCTCTGACTGTGCCAACTGACATCTTAGACAATGGCCTGCGACCCAGGAAAAACAAGCCCACTAAGGTAACTGGAAACATCCAAAGGGGAAAAAAAGTCAATAACTTAACAAAAATGCAACATAGCTCCCCTGCCTCGGCCATCTTTGTGTTTCCCAGACGTAAGTGAGAGCATTTTGTCGCTGCTCACATGCATTTCCCTCTTCTCTTCCAGCCGAAGTTTAACCTTATTGTCTGCAGGTTCGTCTGAAAGCCCAGTGTGGTCAACAGTGGCTGGAACAGGAACCTCAGAGACTGGATCACTTGGTCTGTGACTATCAGATCTCAACCACGATGTCAGTCCAAGCCCAGGCAGGATTTCTGTGCCCTAGATTTCTAACTGCAAGTTGAGAATCCCTAATCTGAAAATCCGAAATCTGAAAGGCGCCAATATCTGAAACATTTTTAGCACCAACATGATGCTACAAGTGGAAAATTCCACACCTGACCTCACGTGACGGGTTGCAGTCAAAATGCAGACCCATGATGCACCGTGTATTCAGCATCACCAAGGGGAAAAAAGACCCTCACCGCTCCCTTCAGCTCTTACATATCTTTTCTGAGCACACCCATGAAGGGTAATAAAATGGCACTTGTGCAGGCCAGGCTGGCCGACGGCCTACTCCCCATGATGCAAAGAGACTTCTAGGACAAAAACCATTGTTGATGAGGCAGGACGATTCTAGAGGGAACATTTTTTTAAAAACCATCCAGCAGCATGCCTCCTAATCCCTAGAGGACCCACTTCCTGGTCCCTCAGCTGCTTCTGATATTTCTTCTCACCTAAAAAAATAAAATACTGTGTACAGTAACCTTTTAATCAAAAGGCAGCGTTGTAGGAGACTGAAAGCCTGCTGTTGTTTGTTCTTGGTGTTGTTTCCCAGCTGACTCAGGTGATGACACAGTGCGGCTTAGCTACCCTGAACATATTGCTTTTTCACTGTATAAATGGTATGCCATATTTTTTCACTGTTAAGTACTTACGTGTAAATCAGTGTAAGAAATGGTTGCTCGTCGTTAGCATATAAATTCAGAGTCAGGAATGATGGTGATGCCACCAACCACAGATTGTCCACATGGGTGGAGGTGACATCTTTGCTTTCTGATGGTTCAGTGTACACAAACTTTGTTCCATGCACAAAATTATTTAGAATATTGTATAAAATTACCTTTAGGCTATATGTTTAAGGTGTATATGACATATAAATGAATTTTGACTGGGTGTGGTGGCTCAGTCCTGTAATCCTAGCACTCTGGGAGGCTGAGGCAGGAGGATCGCTTGAGATCAGGAGTTCAAGGCTAGCCTGAGCAGGAGCAAGACCCGGTCTCTAGTAAAAATAGAAAAAATAGCTAGACAACTAAAAATATTAATAGAAAAAATAGCTGGGTGTGGTGGCACATGCCTGTAGTCCCAGCTACTCGGAAGGCTGAGGCAGGAAGATCACTTGAGCCCAGGAGTTTGAGGTTGCTGTGAGCTAGGCTGACACCATGGCACTCTAGCCTGGGCAACAGAGTGAGACTCTGTCTCAAAAAAAAAAAAAAAAAAAAAAGAGAATTTCATGTTTAGACTTGGTTGGGTTCTACACCCAAAATATCTCATTATGTATATGCAAATATTCCAAAATATGAAAACATCTGAAATCCAAAACACTTCTGGCTCCAAGAGGATATTCCTCCTGTATTTGTAAAACAAACCTTTTGGTTCTCAAATTCCTCTTCCACTGGTGAGAGGGACAGGGGAATGAAGGGCATTCTCCCTCCTATTCCACACAGGGACGGGCATGGGAGAAGTAGCTTAGCGCTAATACTTAGTCAACACTGACTGCATGCCAAGGCCTTCCTTTTTGTTCTTCACAATAGCTTTGTAAAGTAGGGATCCTTGTCCTCGTTTCACAAATAAAGAAATTGCAGCCTTGGCAGATTTGTCCAATTTTCCCAAATTTACACACCCAATGATAAAAGAGCCATAGCTTTAACAGCTAACATTGTCTAGTACTTTCCATGAGTTAGGCCTGTGCTAAGCACTTTTACGGACATTTTTTCATTTATTTTTCGAACAACCCTGTAAAGTGGATAATACTGTTATCCCTACTCTACAGTTGAGAAAACTGAGGTTTAGAGAAGTAATTAACTTATCCTGGGCCACATAGCCAGTAAGTTTGGAGGAGGGAGTTGAACTTTAGTCACAGAAATACAACTCAGGCACTCTATTTAGACCCTTTTGGCAAGACGGGCCAAAAAAAAAAAAAAAAAACAAAAATCAAAACCAAAAACAAACAAACCAGAAAAACACCTTCGTCCTTACTTTGTCGGGGAACAAATTTATTTGGATAACAAAGTAGAGAGAAAAAGTGTGTCCCCACTGAGTACGAGGCTATACTGAAGAAAATAAAAGATGTTGGATTTGGTCTTCACCCAAATTGTCTAGTAAGGAAAATAGATGTTAGACAAGTACATAGCTCTAACAGCTGTGATTTAATTGCTCATATATAAACAAGCAAATCCTGAAGGAGCCCCAAAGAAGGAATACTGATATCCAATGGAAGAAACTGAAAGGCGTCACTAAAAGGGGACATTTTAGTTGACATTTACTATTATTTTCTTGTTTTAAAGTGAGCACAGAGCATGCCTCCCAGTGCCCATCCCCCATTGTGTTGCAGCTCTGAGCTCAGGTTGGCACTGATCTAACCCTGAGGTCCAGTTTTCGGCTACAAACCAGGGAGAACCCCTCCTCGTCATCTTGGTTTAAGGATTAGCACATGATCTAAGCTGGGCTAACCAAAGTGAAGGCCGGGACTTCTGCTTGATGATTTTGAGCTGAGAAGACTCTTCTTCTTTCTTTCCTGGGTGACACATATCCGTGAGGCCTGGAATCACTGCCACATTTTTGCTACCAGGGAAGCCAGCCTAAGGCAAAGCCAAAACACTGAGAGCAGCTTGGCCAAAAGAGCTCCAGAGAACTGGAGCTGGAACCCAGGCCTGAAGCCACACTACTTTGGGACATTTTCAAGAATGATCCAGTGAATTTCTTCACTGCTTTAGCCATTTGGAATTGGGTTTTCTATTATTTGTCACCCAAAGCATCCCAACTGATCCAAAGACTATTTTTGAAAATGTGTGAAGATATCCATAAAATGTTTTACTCTTAATATAATCAGGATCAGCTATCAGTTGGGGTCTTCTGGTTTCAAGGGACAGAAAAACTAACGCCAACAAACTTAAGCAAAAATGGAATTTATCAGCTCAAGAACATAGAAAGGGAATAAACTGGGCTCAGGCATACCTGACTACAGGAATCAGACAAAATCACCGGAACTCAGTTTCTTTCCATGTCTCTGCTCACTTCTTCTCCTTCACATGTGGGCCTTCTTCTCAGACATGATCTCATTTCCCAGTTGCTGTCTAGATCTTACGACCTCTCATGTACAAGATCAAGGGGAAAGAGCAGCTTCATCTTCATATTAACCAAGAAAACCCCAGGGGTTTTCTGACAGGGCCTTGGCTCGAGCCCTGTTCCTACTGCTAACCACTGTGGCCAGGAGAATGGGCTTCCCCAGGTGACTTGGACCTCACTCCCATGACTCACCACTGGGACCAACGTAGACCAACTTCATGCAAGGCACATATCTAAAAGTGGGGGCAGGTGTTTCCCCCAAAACTAAATCCAGCAACATAGAAATAGGCAACAAAACAACAGATGTACCCCACAGCTTGCTTGAAAATGCTTCTCAGTCAACATTCCTAACATAATGTGGATTTGCAACAGGTAGGTTAAACAGAAAATTTTGTTTATCATGGTTAAGAATTCCTTTCTTGGGTTTGTCAGCCTAAATCCAGCAATAGTTTCTGTGAGGTTTTTATTCTTTCATGAGTGCATTCATTCTTTCAACTAATATTTTCTGAGCAATAATGAAGACAATGAAAACAGTTATCACACTTACTAAACACACATGTAATAGGTTATCTCATTCAATCCTTACCACTAGCTCATCAGTTCTCAAGCAGGGCTGACTTTTCTCCCCACAGGGCATTTGGCAATGTCTGAAGATAGTGTGGTTGTCACAACTCGGGGGTGCTCCTGGCATCTAGCAGGTAGAGGCCTCAAATGCTGCTGAACACCCTCAACGCACAGGACAGCCCCCCACTGAAAAGAATTATCCAGCCAAAACACCAGTACCACAGCTGTTGAGAAATCCTACACAAGCTCATGATGCCATCCTCATTTTTATGGACGAAGAAAAATGAAGCTTAGAAAAGTCAAGCAACTTGTCCAGGCTTATGAAAGGTAGGAAGTAGTGGGGTTGGGATTTTAATCCAAAGCCCTTGCTGTCTCACACCCTGGACTGTAGGCCACCCAAGGATGGAATTCACATCCATGAACTTTTGTGCCAAGCCCAGTGCCTGGCAGTGAGCTATTTGTCCACAAATTACTATTTGCTATTTGTCTATTCCAGGAGTCATCAAACTTTTGCTGTAGTGTCAGAGTAAATATTTTGGGTCTTGCAGGCCATATATTATCACAAATACTTAACTCTGTTGTCGTAACACAAACATAGTCATAGAAAGTATGTAAATGAATGAACTTGGCTGTGTACCAATAAAACTTTATTTACAAAAGCACACAGTGGGCCAGATTTGGCCAATGGGCCATAGTTTGCTGACCTTCATCTGTTAGAATAACCATCTTTCCATTACTAAGTCACATTTTTAGATTGCTAGCCAGCAAGCTCTAAAATACAACTATATTTCCCAGCTACCCCTGCAGCCCAATATGGACATGTGATTAAATTCTAGCCAATGAGAAGCAGGTGGAAGCATTATTTGGGATTCCTTGGATGGTCGTTTAAAAGGAGCTGATTCATTTGGGAAGGGAACCTTTCCTCCCTTCTGTTCTTCTTCCTTCTCCCAACCTATGAAGGGCTTCAGCAGCCATCTTGGTCCATGAGGTAACTTTGAGGAAAGAAGCCACAGGATAGGAAGGAAGAGCAGAAAGACAGGAGCCTGAGTCCCTGATGACACCAAGGAGCCACCATACGAGAGAAAAATAAACTTCTGTCTTATTTAAGCCACTGCATATGTTTGTGTAACCATATGCAGTAGAACCTAATCTTAACTGTATACCAGCATGTGGAATCACTCAACAAATATTTGACTAGTGAAAGGAATGCCCAAAGTGTAAGGGAGCACCAAAGAGGAAATGAATCCTGCTGGGGTGGGTGGGGTGTCATAGAAACACACAAACACCAGGGCTTCCTCAGGCTCTTGGTGGTTAAGCACCCAGGATGACTCACATCTCTGGCCAGCTCCTTCTGTCCCCTTTCTTCCTCCCAACAGGGGACTTTCCTTTTATAGTGACAACCACCAGCTACTCTGTCTTTGCAGGCATCCTTCCTCACCAAGTTTGTCTGTTATACAGAATGCAGTTTCCTTCAAGAGAGTGCTCTGCTCCTTGCAGTTTGAAAGGGTTTTTACGTACTGGACACCAAGGGGAGGTAGCCAGGGGAGTCCCCCCAGATAACAAAAAGAGCAGAGTCTCACAGACGGAGGACATGTAACAGGTCCTTATTGTCATGGTCACAGATGTGTTTGCCTTTCGTCGTCACCACGCAGATGACAGGGAAAAAGCCTGGTTCTGACATTAGACGACCCTGAATTTGAACAGTGCCTCAGTCACTGAGCAGTGTGGCATTGGCCAAGTCATGTAATTTCCTGGAGAAGCAGTTTCCAAAACTTCAAAATAAGTCAATAATAACTTTCTCCTAGCAATGTTGTGAGAATTAAATAGTAAAAGAGTGCCTGGCACAGTGGAGGGGTTCAAATTATAGTTCTGGAAACCTCCCTCTGCCTGCTATCCCAATGATCAGGATGATAACCTGGGATTTGGGTGGATCCCCTGCCCCGGCTCTGGAAGGGCAAAATCTTCCAGCCTTCAAAGTCAGCACTTCCTTCCTTTCCTCTTTTCTTGGCTTTTCCCACACAATTGCACTTCCTTTTAATTCTCCCACCCTACTTTAAAGCACAAGCAGAACAATCCTTAGAATCAGTAAAAATCCTTTTTTTCCCCTGACATTATTTCATACAGTCAGCCTCACCAGAGCCCTGCATGAACATCCAGTGCCACAAGGACATTCTCAATGTCACACTTGCTGGCCATGCGTTTTCACTTTCCCATGAAGGAGGACTTGACACGGTCATCTCCAAGAGAACAAGTGGTCACAGGACACTTCGAACCTGGAGGCCATATCCATAAAGGTGGCTCACAAATGCAAAATAGTCCACATCCCAGGAGAGGTCTGAAAAAGCTATTAGTGCCATGCAGGGGAAATGAACAACCCAAAAAAAGCTGTCGGCAGCGGACAGGATCCCACGGCATTCGGTGCGGGAACTGGGTTCCAGAGAGTGGCTGTTCATGAAGCTATAAACATAGCACCTTCCTGCAAATGGTGTCAAGGAGAAGTGGGCAAGCCCCAGAGGGAGGGTAAATGAAGAGGACCCACAGGTGAGGGCTCTTTGGAAGCATTCACGACAGGGCCACTTACTGGGCAGATCGGGAAAAACAACCCAACCAAAGGCAAAGAACAAATTGTGGATATAGGTCTGGGCGGGCAAGAAGCAAATGATCCCTCTTTTTGTCCTAGCGTCTGGGGAGTAATGTTTCCCTCCAACAGAGCGTCTGAACCTAACAAAAGACACCATTAAGCATCAGGTAAATATGAACAAAAGTCGGATGAAGCCAACTAAACTAATGACTATGTGTGTGTAATAAAAGCCTTTCTCTTTGGTTGTTAACAATAACCACAGCCTAGGAAGAAAGCAGAGTAAGCCCAATCAGGGAGACTGAATAGGATTAACTTCCAGTGTGTATGGCAGGTTAGGTGAGGCCCATTCCTTCATTCAGCCAGTCATTCCGTAATACCTGTGAGGCCTGTACCACGTACTAGGCACTGAGACAGTCGACACTGCAGGGCGTAGAGTGAGTGCTATGAGAGGGCCATGTTCTGGAGACGGTGTCAAATTGCCTCTGTAGAGTCCTGGTTCCGTCACACCAGCTGCGTGATGATCTCGGCCAAGTTACTTAACTCTGCCATCTCTCTGTTTCTCCATCTGCAAAAAGTGGATACTAATAGCATCTCTTGTGGAGTCAGAGTAAGGCTTACATGAGATAACGTCCATGAAGCTCTGAGAAGAGAGTGCCGTTCCTCTTGTCCTAGCTGTGTCGGTGGCTGTTGTTACTGTTACCACTGCAGGCCAGGGGGGCTGAAAAGGCCGGCCTTGAGAACAAAAAGGAGAGGGGCAGTGCTGTGTGTTGTGGAATCACTCAAGAAAAGCTCATCTGAGAGCCCGATGTGCAGTTGGTGGCGGGGTCTGGACTAGGACCCAGACTCCTGGGTTCTGATGTAGCTTTTTCCCTCAGATAGACGGAGACCAGCCCAAAACACAGCTACCTAGGACCACAACCCAAATACAAAATTAGGGAGCCACGGTAACTCAATATCAGTATCACCTGTGTCATGGCCAAGCAGAAGATGGGTTTTCAGAGACAGATGGCAACCAGGATTAAAGTGAGCTCTAGTCAAATGGACCAGCTACACCCTAACTCCACCCCTTACTAGTTGTGACCTTGACCAAATGACTTGGCTTTTCCCAGCCTCAGTTCCTCTCCCCGTTACATGAGGCTAATGCTAGAACCCATCTTCTAGGGTTATTGTGAGGACTGAATGTTCAAAAAATAGCCTTTGTTGTTGTTTTCATTGTTTTATCTCACATCCAGTTGACTGTGGGCGTCTATTAAATATTTGCTTCCTAAACTTGTACTTTCTGTGTGAGACTGTTCAGGGCTGGAAGTAATGAAAGGTTCCTGTGGTCCTGAAATCCTGGCTCGGGAGTGACAGCTGGTGTCCCGCTTCTCTTGCTCGTCCCTGTGGCCCACACCAGGCGACTGCCTGGACGGTCTCCTCAGGATTTGGCTGAAGTGTGTTGAGGCCATGTTACTGTTATGACAGAACCAGACAGAAATTTCTTAACAAACAGGCAAGCTATTTTTTAAAAAAACATTCATCACACATTTTATTTAGAAAAGCAACATAACAACATCATTAGGCAATTTTTAATAACAGCTTTATTGTCATCTAATTCACTACCATACAATTCACCCTTTTACAGTGTACAATTCAGCGGCTTTTAGTCACAGAGTTGTACGATCATCACCACTAATTCCAGAATATCTTCATTGCCCCCAAGAAGAAACCCCAGGCCCATTAGCAGTCACTCCATATTCTCCCTCCTTCCCCTCCCAACCCCCAACTCCCGGCAACTACTAATCCACCTTCTGTCTCTACAGATTTGCCCGTCCTGGGCATTTTCTACAAACGGAATAATAGGATGTGGCCCGTTCTCTCTGGCCCCTTTCACTTAGCATCATGTTCTCAAAGTTTACCGTGTTGTAGCCGGGACTGCTGCGTCATCCCTTTTTAGGGTTGAATAATATTCCCTTGTATAGATATAACACTTTGTTTATCCATTTTTCAGTTTATCGACACTTTTGGCTATTACGAATAATGCTGCTATGAACATTCGCATATAAGTTTTGTGTGGGCACATGTTTTCAGTTTTCTTGGGTATATGCCTAGGATTAGAATTGCTGAATTATATGGTAACTCTGCTTAACCCTTTGAGGAACTGCCAAACTGTTTTTCGAGGAGACTGCACCATTTTTATTACAGATTCCAGTAACATCTGAGGGCTCCAATTTCTCTGCACCCTTGTCAGCAGTTAGTATTGTCCATTTTTTTTTATTACAGCTATCCTAGTGGGTATTAGGCAAGTTTTTAAAAAGAAAAAAAACCCTCACAAATTGTTCCTCCATATATCCCAAGGGCCTAGAACTGTAAGTGGCACATAGTAGACAATATCTAATTGTTAAACAAATGAGTAAGTAATTTTATCATCCCAGTATGACTTTTTCCATTTTATCTTATTCCTGTCTGCTCTGTCTACAAAATACGTATTTCGTACAGTTATAACTATATTTGCATACAATTTTTTTCTGCTTTCTTTCACCTAACATTAAATTTAAAAATATCCTTATGTTTCTACACAGCCCACATAATTATTATTGCATTGGCTGCCTGATAATTCCTTCAGTGGATGCAGTATAACGGACTAAACCATTAGATAGCTTGTTCACGGTTTTTCAATACCAACACTATTTTTAGCAAGTTGGGAGATGGGGAGAAAGTTGCTTATTTGGCAACTTTTTTCAGAATCCCAGATGGTAATGTGATAGGTAAAAACAGCAGACAGAAAAATACCTGTATAAGTCAGGGTTCTTCAGAGAAACAAAACCAATAGGGTGTGTATGTGTGTGTGTTTGTGTGTGTAGAGAGATTTATTTTAAGGAATTGGCTCATGTGATTGCGGAGGCAAGAGGGTGGCAAGTCCATATCTATGGTGTGGGCCAGCAGGCTGGAGACCCAGGACAGCCAATGGTGAAGATGAAGTCCGAAGGCTGGAGCATTCCCTCTTACTTGGAGAGGCTGGTCTTTTTGTTCTATTCGGATCTTCAACTGATTAGCTGAGGCCCACCCACATTATGGAGGGCAATTTGCTTTACTCAAATTTCACCAATTTAAACATTAATCTCATCCACAAAGACCCTCCAAGTTGACACATAAAGTTAATCATCACACTCCTGAATGGATTCCAGGGTCTTGTTTTGGTTTCTTGTGTTGTTGTATACAGATAAATTATCTGAGGGTCTGACCCATTTATGAACCATGCCTTCTAAGCTTCATTGCATAAGCAAAGGCAAAATGGAATAAGGGAGGAGAGTAGAAGTGACTGTGAAATGAAGAACGTTAACTTTGTTATTAGGACAATCAGATTCCAAGCTTGCAGGATTTTGATGAGCATTTCCATCTTCCTCATTACACTGTCATTGCCTTTTCCTGAGTTTTCTGCTCCAAATCTGTACGCCCCTTGAAGGCAGGGACTGTGCCTGGAGCCCCATTATAGCTCCTGGACTCACCAGTTAAGTTCTCAACAAATTTTGGTCCTTATTTCATTTATAAATTGCTATGGTCTGAATGTGTCACCTAAAGTTCATGCGTTGGAAACTTAATCCCCAATGCAACAGTGTTGGGAGACGGGGCCTAATGAGTGGTGGTCAGGTCATGAGGGCTCTGCCCTTGCGAATGGATTAATGCTATTATCCCGAGAGTGGCTTTGTTATGAAAGTGAGTTTGACGGCCTCTTGCTTGCTCACTCTTGCCCTTTCTGGCCTTCCACCTTATCCCATGAGATGACACAGTGCGAAGGCCCTTGCCAGATGTAGGCACCATGCTCTTGGACTTCCCAGCCTCCAGAACCATGAGCCAAATAAACTTGTATTGTTTATAAATTACCCAGTCCCAGGTATTCTGTTGTAGCAGCAGGACACGGACCAAGATACAAATAGTCATAGTGTGCCTACCTTGTGGCTGCCCTGTGTGAACAGCATCAGTACATGCCCTGATTACATCTTACCACAAACGTATGAGGTAGGCGACGTTCTCACATGCAGTGAATGCCTGGTAAGGTGGAATTTTTTTTTAATTTAGCATGATATTTAGGAATTCCTGGCTGCTTCTCTGTGTCAAGGGGAGAAGCAAACCTTCTAGAAACATCTTTCTTTATTCTGGGAAGAATCACTTGAGTGGCACTTCCTAGTAAACTGATGTAAGGAGGTACATACCCATTCCCCAGGGCACTAGGAAAGTCAGAATAACACCTTCTCCTTTGCCCCCTTTTGTGGGGTAGACAAAGTCTGCACCACTCCTTCTATCACCAACCCCACATCTCCTGATGCGACAGAGCTGGCTGCTGGGGCTCATGAGGGCCTATAGAGAAGAGGAGAGTTCTAGATAAAATAGAGCCTCATGTCCAGTTCACTTGCATAGTTGCCCCTGAATGGCCGTTGCCTCTCCTCTCCAGCCTGGTTCCCAGCTCAACTCCACAGGGTCTCTACTTTCTCTCCTTTTCTAGAAAGTTGTTGTCCTGCTTCACACAATTTCCATCACGCATAGCCTTGTGGTTCTCTGTGTCTGCACTGCACAATTTAACACAGCCATTCCCAATGTGTTTTTTTAATACAAGGACCCACCCTTTTAATCATTTAAACTTTTATTTATCTGATATAAAACTATTTATAAAAATAATTCAAATAATACAGAAATGTATCCTGTAGAAGGTGAAAGCTCCTCATTATACCATCCATTGAGATAAATATCACTGACAATTGTTTTTGTGAATTCTTCCAGACTGTTTTTTACATACTACATATGATAAAAATAGTGGCATTACTAGCCAGTATTACAATGAGCACCACACTTGCTGAGCACGTTACCTTTTACCTATATTGCTTAATTTAATCCTCGCAACAATCCAGATGTGGGAGTATTAGACTCTGTGTGACAGAAGGGGAAACTGAGGTTCACAGAGTAAATAAACTTGTCCATGGTCCAGTTCAGCAAGTAGAACAGGGTTCAGATCCCAGCAGTTGGGTTCTAGAACTTGTTTCCTTTTCCACCATGATATTTATTATTATGTCTGCCTGCAACTTTGGATAATAATATACACACTGTTTTACAACTTGCTTTTATATAATAGTATTTTTTTCAAACTATTACTTATAGATGCACTTTGTTCTTTTTAATGCAAGGGGTGAATGTGTTATATTGCAGGGTAACAAAATTTCAGAGACTCCACATTACAGGCAAAGTGGTTTTAGCTGCGATGCTCTGGGGAGAAGGCGCAGTGTGTTTTTAAGAGATTTGGAATATTAATAGAAATTCTAGGTCCTGGTACCATTACTGCCACTCCCTAGTTGTGTGCCTTTGGGACATCAACAGCTCCAAGCCTGCTTCTGCTTCTGGAAAGTGAGTCTAGTTTAGCCTTTTCACAGCCAATCTCCTGGGGCAGCGTGAGATCTGCAACACTCTCCGTGAAAATGCTTCATAAACCATGTTGAATTATGCAAATGAAGTGAGAATTATCAGGATTATAGAAATGTTATTGCCTGGATTCATGCTTCCAGCATTTTGAGGAATCCATTCATGGGATGCTCATAAAAAATTGTGTTTTTCTGTCCTGGCATTGTTCTCAGCCAGGATCAGACAGGGAGTCCTACTTGATCAGTAAGGTCTTTACTTATTTACTTAGCTATCAGGTCTTTAAAGCCGCACACAATTTTCAAGTGAGTTATTCAATTAATCATCTCTGTCATAACCATGGTGTCCCTTTGGATTGTCTGGTTATTGAAAGCCATGGCATCTGGAGTGGCCGCCCTGACTCCCTGCTCATCCTGCAAACAGATCAAATGGCCTCGGGGGAGAAAGCCCAATTAATGGCAAAGTGAATTAGTAGCAAGTTGGGAAAAAAGAGAGAGCCAAATGGTTACCCAACACACAATTCACCTTCCTTTACACAATGCGGTGGTCCAGTAATGCATCTAAATGGGATTTCTACAAATTGAATCAAAATGAAGGAGATTGCTATTTAAAGCATCCTGGGGGGAATGACTTGATAAAAGATCTTTCCATATTCATGAATGAGTCCCTTGATAGAACTGCGTTTTCTAAATCTGAATTTGTATAATCCGGTTTTAAAATTATTATATTAGAATAGTTTCTATAGTGATAATAATTATAGAGACCTAATGCCTAAAAAAATATATGAATTGTGCAGCTAAGGACATTTCTCCTCTCAGAGATAAAATTTAAAAGAAAGGTAGTTCCTTGATTATAGGTCTGTCATAAAATTCACTTCAATGAGGGAAGGAAGATTTCAACTCCAGATAAAAAAAGTATTTCAAATAAACAGTTATGACCAGTAAGGGACTGGGTTGCCCTTTGAAGCACCAAACTACTTGTCAGAAAAATTTGATTACGAGGAACAACTTTGTGGAAATCTGTTTCCTTTTATGATCAGGCTTGAATTTGTTTTACGAAATACTTGTCTATGGGAGATATGAGATGGGCAGGCCTCTCCTACTTCAACAGGTTTAAGTTAAAATAGCTTTAAGGGAAAATAAATATAAATAACAAGTCTTGGGGGAAAGGAACTGCCCTAGTGGCATTTGGCAAGGGCTAATGGGTTGTGGTCACCCTGCTTTGTCTAGTGACGGGGATTCCAGCTGTTTGTATTTATATCTACAAGGGTGGGGAGAAGGGTGCAGGGGAGAAGATTAAGCATCATCTGAGAAGAGACTTTCCTCCTTCACCATGAATGCCTCCTTGAGTCACTGCCTGGAGCAAACAGTACCCATCTCTTCCCTAATCTCTTTCTCTAGCCATTTCCGAAACATGTAAACATACACATACACAGAGACAGACATACATGTCTGTATATATCTGAAGCAGACAACGAACCCAGAGAGAGCTTAAAATCAGGACTGGAGGTCAGCCATAGCCAAATGGAAGACATCACCTGGAAGGGGCCAACCCTCTCATTTTACAAATGAGGAAAGTGATGCCCAGAAAAGCAAAAGCTGTGTGACTCACCTGCCACTCAGGTGGGCAAGTCATTTCTCCTCCTTCCATGTTCTGATGTGCGTCTGTTAGGGAGATTACTACATAGCATCTTCCTGCCTTGAGGACAGGGAGCCAGGGGGTGTTGTGCTCATTAGTTGAGTAATGGTTGCCACCACCTTTGAAGCTGCTGGATAAGATTGCAGGTAAATAACATTATCGCTGCAAATGAAATGGTTCCCTGCAAACAACCTGTCTTCACTTGTCGCCCATGGCCGCTGGCCACTTGTGGCTACAAAGATTGCTACTGCACTCCAGGTCACAAGCGTCCATTTGCTCATAAGCTTCAGAAAATAGGATGTCTGGGTCTGGTTCTTGTTATTAAAAACAAACAAACCCATTATTAAAAGTAAACAGGCAGAACTGCTTTGAAACGCTTGCTTAAATGACTCCTGGCTCAGAAACCTAAATCCACCCCATTACCCCAAACCAAGCCTTCCTCCTAAAGAGGGAAACTAACAGTATGTTGTTAAGAATGCCCCCCCTTCCCAAGTGGCTGTTGCAGGCCATGCTCAGGAACCACATTATCTCTAATCCTCAAGATTTAGGAGCAAGCATAATATTTTGTATTTTACCAGCAATGGCATGGGTCAGTCAAGCAATTTGCTCACGGGCACAGCTGAAACATCGAAACAGTGGAATTTGAACTCGAGTCACTATGACACCAAAACGCCTGCCCATTCCTCCTTAGCACACTTAAGCACCATTAAAGATAGGTCTCCCATGCCTGTTTCTGTTGTTGATTTCAAAGAAAAGCTCATGACTTATGGGAAGGAAGCCTTCTGTCTGCTTAGGTAAAACCTCTTGAAATTGCAGACATTCTGGTAGAGTTGCTGGGGGGAGAAAGTCCTGAGCCACTCTGGTTACTTAAATGTGTATGGTAGGCAGAGCAAAGACTGTAGATTCTTAACTGTTGGTGTTCAACATCTTGACCCGATGCCTAATTCCAGTGCCATTTAATATACTCTGCTTTCCAAACAAACCAGAATGGAGTACAAAGCTTGCAATGTAAGGTACAGAATCTTGGCCTTGCCAGTGAATCTAGAGTTAAGCTCTCAGTGACAGACTCCCGCTAGCCAAACTTTATACGAGTCTGATGTATAGTCAGAATATTATTTGACTACAGTATGATTTTGTTTGCCTGGAAGTCTTAATGTTAGAAGCATCTAAATATGGTTTGTTTTAAATATGAATTTTAAAATCTTTAAAATAATGCTATTTGAAGAATCAATAAACAATTTGCTATAGGTGCAAGGCTAGGTAATGGATAGATTTACCACACCACCAATGACTAGTTGGGGACAACATAGCAGCCAAATTTTTTGATGTGAATGGATGAGGTAAATTGTTATGAATAGATTGACAGTGACTCCATCTGAGTTATTTCACGTTGTAAGAAACTTTATGAATTATATGGACTACAAACCATTTACTGAAAAATAGTCTGCAGTTCCTCAAATGGTTACACATGGATTTTCCATATGATCCAGCAGTTCCACTATAAGTATATAATATCTAAGGGAATTGAAAATATATGCCCACACAAAAACTCATACACAAGTGTTCATAGCATCTGTATTCATAATACTCCAAAAGGGGAAACAACTCAAATATCCATCAATGGATTAATACATAAACAAAATGTGGTATAGCCATACGATGGAATATTATACAGCCATAAAAAGCAATGAAGTATTGATCCATACTCCAACATGGATGAACCTTGAAAACATTTTGCTAAGTGAAAGAAGCCAGACACAAAAGTCTACATATTGTATGATTCATTTACATGAAATGTCCAGAATAGGCAAATCCATAGAAGGAGAAAGTAGACTGATTAGTGGTTCCCTAGTGCTAGGAACAAAGAGATTGGGGAGAAATGAGGAGTGACTGCTAATGGGCAGGGAGTTGGTTTGAGGGGTGATAAAAATATTCTAAAATTGATGATGATTGCACAACTCTGTGAAGATGTTAAAAAATCACTGAATTGTGCACTTTAAAAGGGTGCATTTTATGGTATGTGAATTATATCTCCATAAAGCTGTTTTTTTTTAAAAAAAAAAAAAAAGCAAAAACAAAAACATTTACTACTGAGTAGGAGATGCTTGTGCTGCTGAATACCTTCCATTGCTCCCCCACCCTAATGCACTCTCCGTCCTTCTCTGCTTTGCTTTCTCAGTCAGCTGTTCCGTATGGACTGTACCAACAGGCGCCCTCATACGAGTGATCGAACTATCTATTGTCCAAATTGGGGAATTTTTGAGAAAGAACAATAGGGATAAACCAGGACTCTTCTGGGCAAACTTCTGTTGGGGTTTGGTCGCCCCAGAGGGCATGGCTGCGACGCCCTGCAGAGGGCACGGCTTCCACCACACAGTCGGCTCCGTGCAGCTGCCTCTCTGGGTTCCAAGCCCACCCTACCCTTTGCCCTCTCCTGGCAGGTGTGGTGATAGCTTCTCACTATTGCCGGCCCCTGGAGCTGCATCATCCACCGGTTTCCCTAAACCCTGACCATGTCCTTGAAAATAGTCTCTTTCTTAACCTTCCTCCATTGCCCGGTTTGAGTGGGCCATCTGTTTCCTGCCAGTACCCTACAGACACAAAACTCCAGATAAGCAGCCTGAAGGATAAATTTGAAAGGAAGGGTGTGGCCAGCGCAGCGACACTGCTAGATCTCTGCTGAAGAGCCGTTGCACTGACTCTCCTTCAGTTTCTACAGATGCCTGCTACACCGAATCCTGATAATAAATGATTTTACCACACCCTCCAGCAAGAAGGATGTTATAATAAATTCAATTTTAATTTTTCTATTATAAGAGGTTTTTTTGGTCACTTGGAAGGAAATGAGTACATGGTGCAAATTACAATTTTATTGTTCTTGTTTTTGTTTTTGAGACAGAGTCTCACTCTATTGCCCTGGCTAGAGTGCCATGGCATCAGCCTAGTAGCTCACAGCAACCTCAAATTCCTGGGCTCAAGTGATCCTCCCAAGTAGCTGGGACTACAGGCGTGTGCCACCATATCCAGCTAATGTTTTCTATTTTTTTTTTTTTGGTAGAGATGGGGGTCCACCCTTGCTCAGGCTGATCTCAAACTCCTGAGCTCAAGCAATCCTCCCACCTTGGCCTCCCAGAGTGCTAGGATTACAGGCACAAGCCACCATGTCCAGCTCCAAATTACAATTTTAAGTATGAGAATTCAATATAAGAAACTATATTCATTTGGTTTATCTTATTCAGAATTTGCTGTACTTCCTAAAACTAAGGATTTATGCATTTCATTAACTCTGGAAAATTCTCAGCCAATATCTCTTGGAGCATCCATTCCCCCACCCCTTCTCTATGGAACTAGCAATCATGGTCTATTTTCATCTGTCCTCCTTGTCTCCTAACTTTTTTTTTTTGTGATTTCTATTTCTTTATTTCTGTGCTTTCTTCCGATCTTTCTGATCAAAAATTCTCTTTCCAGCTCATGTCTATTCAGTTCTCCAATCTGTCCACATATAGTTCAAATATATATTGGTAATTCTGGCGCCTGTAATTTTCATTCTAGACTTTTTATTTGATTCCCTTTTCACAATGCTTGTCCTCTTTTCATAGTGTCTGTGCTTTTCATTCCTTCTTTTATATTCAAATCATTTTAAATCTACTTATCTCTATCAGACTATTCGATTATCTTCAGTTCTTGTGGGTTGGATCCTGCTGTTAGCTTGGCTGCTGGCTCTTAAGTGTGATGAGTAGACTGTTTCCTTGCATAATTGATAATTTTAACTTTCGAACTCATTTCAGGGAGCTTTATGTGTGGGAATCCTATGAGGACTTGATTGAGGATGGATCCCCTCAGAGCCATTTCTCCTTGACTTTCTTTTGGGTTACCCAAGATTATTTTAGGCAGTAACAATTTTTCACGTTAATTCTCATCTTGGGTATTTTGGATCCATTCAAGATAAGGCAAATTGAAGCCTCCAAATGCAGCTGGGTACAGCCTCTGTTACACATTCTCCCTGGAGGCTTTTTGCTCCCACCCAGAGCCCAGACCAAGACTGTCAAGCTTCTGTGTCAGCTGCCTGTCCTGGTGGGCAAATTGTTTCTGGTCCACCTGTCCTTGAAGTGCTGCAATTATGGGGTGTCCTGGCTCTGTGGGTGGCACTCAGTCGCATGTCACACGGGGCCAGCGCCTCTTTTTCTGGTCTCTCTTGGGGGAGAACACCCAGGCCCCTGGATTACTGAAACCAAGGACTCCTGCCTGGCAGGGCAATTGAAGCATCAGCTTTCATATATTCTCTGCTTGTTTTCAGATTCCCTTACTGTTGCCAGCTGCTGAGGATTTTCCTTCTTTCTTGCTGGCTCTGCCATGTATTAAAAGGATTCTGATTACATTTACTTACTACATCTACATGGCTGTAGCAGGAGGGGGTTTCAGGTTATAGAATCTGCCTCTGTGACAACTGGGAGTCCCCTTTTCATCGTGTATATATCACAAAATATTGGGTTTTGTGTAATGTGTAATATTTTCCACTTTTAGGTAAACTCAGATCCTCTAATGGGTTTAAAATAACTGGATATGTTTCTCCATTACTTCACATGGTATGTAGACTTAAAGTTCACTAAAATGTGTTTTTCATACTTTTTTTTCACTACTTTGGCCAGAATCCATATCTTACTTACAAAATATCCCTTTTTCTCATTGTGCTCATATGGAACAGAAAGAACTAAAAAGCTCCCAAAATACTGTCAATGAGGAAGAGATCAGGTCCTGGACAGTCTTGTTCTATAACTTGTAACTGGAATATCTGCTCCGCCGAGAGCCCAATTCTCCGTATCAAGGTAATACAGAAGCCGAATGAGTGGTCGGCAGGCAGCTTGGGAGCATATAAACAAAGCGAAGGCAATCGGATGCTCCTGGGAGAACGAGCATGGCTTGGCACAGAGTAGGCGCTCAAGAAGTGTCTCAGGAACTGAATTGAACTGTTCCTAGCCCATGCTGTCTTGGAGACCCAGGAGCATCAGATAGAGCCCTTCTTCCTTGAACAGTCCCAGAGAAACACAAATTCTTACAACTTCTTTCCCCCTTTCATATCTTCCCTGTAAACCAAACTCCTTACTCAACTCCCATGACCAGAAGCTACAAACTGGCTCGCAAAGGAGTTTTTAAAAACT
This sequence comes from Indri indri, assembly GCA_004363605.1. NCBI lineage: Eukaryota > Metazoa > Chordata > Mammalia > Primates > Indriidae > Indri > Indri indri. The sequence continues at coordinate 31,348 of RJWJ010002303.1, forward strand.
GGGAAATCTAAAACTATTTTAAAATGGGGTAACTTCACCTCTAGGCGCAAAGTTTTAGCCTCCCTGAAAGATTGCAGCATGCCGCAGTTAAAGGCCTACATTCCCCCCCGACCGAGGACTGGGGGCAGCTGTCCCTCAGGGGAGAACTTGCTCTCTAGGTCTCCACGGCCCTCCCCGCCCCGTATGGACCCACGCCTGGCCTGCTTCACACAGCTACACTGCCCGACACCCACTTGCTGCAGGGTTTGTGCCTCTCCTGTCCCTGCATTTCTTCAGCCTGGCTGCTGAGAAGTTCATCGCCTTCTTTCATTAGTTTCCTGTTCCAGTGACACATTCTGGACACTGAGGTCTATACTTGGGTATTTCCCAGCCTGCCATCTGCAAAACACATACAAAACGTCTCTTAGGGTGAGTCATTGAGACAGATATTTTAAATTGATTCTTGCTGATTTCGTTTTCAAATGGTGCCTGTTTCTAAATTGAAGTGCTTTTACACACTGACAACTCCTAAGTTTGTCTAAGGGATTTAGTGGCTCAGGGAGCATACAGAATTCTGCTTGTAGGTCATCAGGGCAAACTTAAGCCAATTTTATTACATATATGAGCCACGCTCATGATCAATATGTAAATAGCTAACCTTTAGTGAGCACTTACTGTGTGCCAAGTAGTACAAGTGATTCCATTCAGGCCTCACAGCCTTATGAGTTAGCACTTGTATAATCCTTATTCTACAGATGAAGAAACCGAGGCACAGGAAGCTGGGAAGTGATGGAGCCAGAATTCGAACCCAGTAACCTGATTCTGAGCCCACCATCTTAAGCCCCTCACACAACTTGCTCTAATACAAAGACCCCTCACAAGGGTGACAAGTTTCACAAACATTGCCTGTCTCACAGCAACCTGGGATGCCTGCATAGCAATTTAGATGCATGTTAAAATCACCTGAGGAGCTTTTAAAATACACCCAAGCATGAAGCAGATACCATAATGGCATAACATTTGGGAAATCTAATGAAGGGCAAATGAGATATCTTTGTGCTCTTCTTGCAACTTTTCTGTAAGTCTGAAAGTATGTCAAATAAAAAATTAAAAGAAAAAAGAATGAATTAGAATATTATTAGTTGACCTGGGGGGATTTCTGAAGAAATTATTGTTAATAGCAAGATCTAGAAAAGTGTGTGTGACATGATCCCATTTTTGTAAAACAATGACAAAATCCATACACATGCATCTGTATGTCCTTATATGAGGATGGAATAAAATATGTATGATTCATTTAAAAAATTCTGGAGCACAACCCCCAGAGGTCCTACCTGAATTGTTTAGGGGTAGAACATGGGCTTGGGTACCTTCTTTTAAAGTTCCCTAGATCAGGGTTCTTAACTTTGCTGCACATTTGAATCACCTGGGAAGCTTCAAACCATCCTGGCGCCCAGGCCACAGCCCAGACGAATTAAATCAGACTCGCTGGGAATAGAGCCCAGACATGGGTGTTTCAAAATTTCTCCAAGGGGATTCCAATGGACAGCCAAGTCTGAGAACCAGGCAGGGTCCTAGGGGCAGCCAGGGTTGAAAATCACTACTGGGAAGGGAGGGGACTCATGTGTGTAGCCCTACCACGTGATAGGCGTTTGACATCCATTTCAATCCTCAGAACAGCTAGTGAGTTAGGAACCCGGGAGGAAAGAGAGGCTGGCTCCAGAGATCAAATAACTTGCCAGAGGTCACAGAGCTAGAAGACGGTAGTGCACACTCTAACCGCAGCATCCACTGGCCAGCCTGGCAGGAAGGAGGGCAGGGGAGCTGCTTTGGGAGGAATTCATTGCCTCCTTATCTTTCTTCCCCAAGACCACAGGGGTTGAAATTCCTCTAATAGAGATTCTTTCCTTTGGGTTCCTCCTCTTGGGAGCTATTAAAAACAACAACAAGAAGCAAATACTCCTGGGAGGGGTTTCATGTTAATAGGACCTTGACGTCTGCCCGGTGAGTCCTTGATGTTTTGAAAGAAGGGGAAAGTTAGAAAGATGCTCAAATGTGGGAAAAGAACATAAAGAGTTTAAATCCGATCTTTTATCATTCTCCTGCTCATTCTCCCTCCACTCACCAGCTTCACCCCAGGCCTTAATAAAATTGCCAATTGTCTGTCCTACCTGGGGGAACACTTTTCCAGACTCCCTTTTAAGGAGTTTTCGGACACTTCACTTTCTCATGAGAGATAAGGGCCTGGTTGTCAGGCCTGATGCTGGGAGAGTCCCAAGGACAAAAGAAGCAGCAAGAAAGGTGTACTTTGGTAAACACTGCTAAAGTTGTGGTGTTTGGAGAATTTAAATGCAGGCATGTGGCAGGAAAGCTGAACTCAGCATCTTCTGGGCTAAGCCAGGGTCTCCTTATCCCAGGAGTTCTGGAGGCTGAGCAGAAGTGAGATTTGGGGCGTGGGAGTCAGAAAATAAGAACTGGAGTCCTTCCAACAGTAAAACAAGGACCAGTATGATGAATTCCGTCAATTAGATATAATGCATGTAAAATGCCTAGATTGCACATAGTAGGTCCTCAGCAATGTCAGTGGGATGGCATGCCACATTAGAGAAGCCTTGTTTCATCTCTACATCTTCTGTTGATAAGGTTTGAGTCCTTATTTACTATATGGCAGATAACACTTTGAGTGCTTTCATATATTAGCTCATGTAATGCTCAGAACAGCCCGACCAGGTAGATGCCATTATTATCCCCATTTAAGATGAGGAAACTGAGGCCTAGAGAGATTAAGTAATTTATTCAGGGCCATACAGTTAGTAGGTTGTACACTAGAATTTGAATCCAGGCAATCTGGCTGTATAAGCAGACATCTTAGTCATTATAATGCCGATAGTATTAAAATCATAGTAATGATGATTGAGAGCAAACTACGTATCAAGCACTGTGATTGGCAAGGTGAAGATGAGGCCAATGCATTCGAATGTTCTTGGGGACTGTGACCAAGAGATCAGTTACTTCCTGAAGGTAACACCCCTCCCTGGTGATTTTGGGGAGACAGGCAGAGAAGGGGATTGCAGGGGAAAATTATCTTCTGCAGCTGTGATATGCAGCTCCATGCATCTCTCAAGCATCAAAGGCATCGTGCGGAGTTAGATGCTTATGTTTTAAGGTTTTTAAAAAGTTGATCATTTGAGTCCCCTCTCCCTGGGTCATTTGAATTAATCTGAATGAGTGATCTATCTAAGCAGATAGGCAGTAGAGCTGCAAAAATGAACCACCAGGCCCCAAATCCTCCTGGGCACATTTGTGCTCTTTCCAGGTTAAACCTCCCAAGTGGGCTCTCAGTGGGCCTGAAAAACATCAGCCGTCCAAGTCACAGGCAGTCAGCAATCTCTATAGGCTAATCAACAGCAGAGAGAAGCTCTAACGCCGTTTCTGTTCATCTCGCAACCCGCAAATCAATCCACTTTCCCAGCATCCTGCAACTTTATCGAACTCTCGTATCCCACTGCAGAGGACGCCTCCGAACTCTCCTTAATTATATATTTGGCTATTTGCAATCGTGACTCGGCGTTGCAGTCCTGACATCACGGAATGGGCCTCTTCTCAGAAGGCTGCTGTAGCTGCAGCATCTTTCCCGCCCTACTGAGCGCTCACTATAAGCCGGCGCTGGGCTTAGAGTGCCACCGTGTAAGTAGTCCCCGGGGAGCGGCGGTGCAGCCTCTGTCCTGGGCGCTTGCAGCCATTGTCGGGTGGCCGCTGGCCTGGCCGGGTGTTGCCACGCCCTCTCCGCGCTGCGACGGGCGGCCTGGGGAGGAGGGGTGCTCGGTGTACACTGGAGGGAAGGCTCCGGCCCCGGGCCGCCCGTGCGGCCGCCCGCCAGCCAGCCAGCTCCTCTCCGCCGCCCGCGCCCCCTGCGCCTCCCGGGCTCGCGCTCCTGGCCCCGCCCGCGTGCGGCAGACGCACGGCCGCGAGCGCGCGCCCTCCCCGCGCCCCCGCGGCGGACGCACGGCCGCGAGCGCGCGTGCGCCCCTCGGAACGTCCCCGGGAGCCTAGCCAGAGCGAGCGCCGGGGCCGGGCGCGCAGGAGTGAAAAGGAGGCGGCGGCCGCGGCTGCGAGCAACAGATCCGGGCGCAGCCAGCAGACCCGCTCTGCTGCTTGGCGATTTTTTTTAATTTCAAAAAATTTATTAAATTTGAAAATCTTGCATTTTTAAATGGCGCTGGCCCCGGGTCAGCTGGCGGTTTTCTCTGCATCAAGATGGGCTTTGCCGTTTCCGTCGTGGGCTCCAGTGGTGGCCTGATTATCAGTCTTCTCCCGGCGTTTTTAAGGCCAGGAGCGGAGCGCTGCATGTAGGCGAATCACCACCCTACAGAGCATTTTGGCTTTTTAAATTATTGCTGTTATTATTCTGGGCAGAGAACAGTCGATCTCGTGCACGCCGTCCCCTCTGCAGAAGAGGCTGCCATTCGGAGGTGGGTCGCTCGGAGGGTGCAATTCCTCCCAGGGTGAGCGAGCCCCGGCCCCGCGCGCAGTCCAGCGGCCCCGCGTGTGTGTCCTCCCCCTGCCCGCGCCGGGAAAATGGAGGCTGTGATTGAGAAGGAATGCAGCGCGCTCGGAGGCCTCTTCCAGACCATCATCAGCGACATGAAGGTAGGACGCCGGGGCCGCGGCGCACTGACCTCGCCGCCGTGCTTCGCCTCCACCCCGGGCCAGCCGCCCGGCGCTTGCCTGCGTCGTGGCCGCCGGCCACCTGCGGGAGCTCCCAGGCTCGGGTGTCACCTGCTCACCCCGGGCGCTGCTCCGGGCTCTGCTGGGTCGACGGGCGGGCGGCTCCTCTGAGGGTGTCGGATGCCCCCTGACCTCTCCCCATTCCTTGTCCCACGGGGCGGCACCATCTCCTTCCCCTAGGAGCTCAGGGCCCCGGCTCCAAGTTTTCTATTGTCTGTCCCTGCACTAAGTGTTTTCGTCCCGCCAGAGCTGGATGCCCGGGCGGACACCTGATTCCCCCGGGTACGGAGTCTGGGCGCCAGGCGTGGTGGTGGGGAGGGAGTGGGGGCTCTGACCGGCCTCAAGAAGTCTCCCAGACTGGGAGACTGGGAGGGAGGTCCTAGGTTATCAAGTCTACCTGGAGTGGGGGATATGAGCAAATTAGTTATTAATTAGGCTGTTCCAAAGCTGGTGAAGGTGTGCATGCCTTCCCTCAGCCCTTCCCGAGGGCGCGGAGCAGAAGTTCCCAGGGCAGCCTTGCAGGGGTCCCTCCTTTCCCCAGCTGAGGCTCCCGGCCTGAAGGCAAGATTGGGGCCCCCCAAACAACTGTATCCCGCCCTCCCAGACACACACACACACACACACACACACACACACACTCTGTCTCTCCAGGTTTTCTCTTGGAAGGATTGTGAAGATTGTGTGTGTGTGCGCGCGCGTGCGTGTGTGCGCGTGCGTGTGTGAGCGTGCGCGTGTTGGGGGCGGGGAACAACACCCTGGCTTTTTCCTGCAAAGGGTGGGACTGGGGATAACCTGATCCTTGGATGGGAATTTTCTAGTACACAGAGATAGACCAGGGCCCTGTGTTACTCAGCCAAAAGGAAATACAGCCAGCCGCGCTGGAGCTGGCTGGAGGTGGGAATTGAGGGTGGTGGGGGAATTTTTTTTATGTGTATTTAGAGAGCTTCTCTTTGGCTCTAGCCCAGCCCCAGTTTGCCTCAACAGATCCAGATCCGGGGAGGTGGTGTTTAATTAAAAGCTCGGCTTCCAAAACGAGTGGGCAGGTTTGGAAAGCTGTGCAGCGAGTGGGTGTGGACAGCCCCTCTTCAGCCGCTGCCTGGGCGCCTGGCGAAGCTTTTGTCTGATGAAGTGTAGGGTTTGGAGAGGCTTCGTGCCTCGGAGATGGACTTTGGGAAGGAATGCCCAGCTGTCATGGCCTGCTTCCCCCTTTTAGAACCAACTGCCACCTCACCCAGGGTGAACTTTATCAAGGTGCCTCTGTCCTGGGCTTGTCCATTTTGAAATCCTACAGAGCTCAGTGCCTTTTGTCAGAAATTGACATTCGTGTAGCATAATCTGCGGCCAGACCCTGCTTGCCTAGGAATGCCTCTAATCCAGCCACTTGGAATTAGACGGATTATTCCCTGTTCAGAGACAGCCCTTTTCATTCCTTTGCCCCCAAACCACATTGAATTATTAAAGTGGTCTTTTGAGACAAAGATTGGTGCCCCTCCATGGACTCCAGTATTAATTGTTAACTTAAATTCTACAGACATTATAGACTATAGTCAAACAAGATTTGGTTTGAGGCACGAATGGTGTTTTCTGGTCTCCAGGGGAGGAATTTGAGATAGGTTGGTAAAGCTGCTTATGTTTTTTTTTGAGGAGATAAATGGATGTTTCCAGTCTCTCAGTAGTAACAAGGAGCGCAGTGATCTAACCGATCTACCCACCACAGTCCCGGAGTGATCACACCTGGAGTTTTTCTCTCTTTGTTCTTTAATCCAGAATCCAGGCTCAGTTCTTCCCATTGATTAGTTTGAATCCAAAGCCCTTCAGAAGGTGACCCTGTCCAAAGGGTGGGCTGTCCTGCTTTTACCTGCCATCTTGTGGCTGCTGGGCAGTGTGTTGCCCTGGCTGGGGACTCCTGGGTGCTAAGGTGGTGTTTTTCCCCCTCAGCAAGGTTGCAGTTAAAAATAAAGACTTCTTATTTAATGCCCAGTGAATGCTGACCTAGAGTTTGTGGGTCCTGACTTCTTTCCCTTTGAGTTTAGTAGGTTTGTTCAACATCCTGTGGGAAAACATATATTTGAAAGGGTTTTTTGTTTGTTTTGTTTTGGCAGTAAGATTTTCAAAGCAAGGCGGGGTGGAAGACTAAAACATGCCATGGGTTCTGCAGAATTTTAGACTTGGGGAGTCGAGAGATAAGGAAAAAGGGAGTGTCTGATTTCCAAGATTGGTTATATGTAAGACATTTGCTGAATATTTTCATGGAATTTTCTTAAAAGACTTCTTCATGGATTAGATGTTAGTGACATTTTAAAAGGAAATTTAAAAATTTTAAAATTTGGGCATCTGGGATAAGCAGTATATAGTGTGCGGATGCATTAAGTCATTAGCTATAAAAGTCAGTTTTTAATGTCTGAAATCGGCTGACTTTCTAATGACCTTCTTATCCTCTTTTCCTCTTCTTTAAACTCCCAAATAATACCTTTGGTCCTCTTTCTTTTTGCTTTAGGGAGAAGCATAAATGTCGGAAACCCATTTGGAATGCCCATCTTGATAACATTTTTAAGTTATTTTCTCAGATGTAATGTTGGACTGGGGTGAGAAAAGGGTAAGGAAAATGGTTTTATTAGTAGCATTTGATTTTCCAAGGCAGCACAGGAAGGGAGTCAGTTTCCTCTTTGGAGAAAAAAAGAAAACAACAAAAAATGGAGTAATTTCAAGGCCTGGCATCATCCATCTTCTGAAACCCCAAAATCCTAAGATGCAGAAAAGCTAGAGAGGATTCTTTTTGCTTTCTTCTAAGATACTTCATCCGGCTAAGTCCTCGACCTAGCTGTCAGGGTGTGTGTTTTATTCCAGGGCGCAGAGTGTGGAAGAAATCCTGACTTTTCTTCCATTGGGATCTAGCGCTGTGTAAAGCAAGCAGCAGCTGTTAAATAACTTATTGATTCTTTGACTAGAGGAAACCTGGTGGTTTTTTCCCTTTATTCCACCCCGCTGTGGTGGTGGTCACTAATGACTGGTGGTGTGCAAAATCGCTTACTGGCTGCCTTTCCTTCCATCCACATAAATTACCCATCAAGTCGTCTGGTGTGAGTTGGCCCCAAAGGAAAGGGGAGACAAGATATTCGTGTGGCTGGCGGGAAGGGCCCATAGCTGATTTGTCTGGGGGACCAGTAGTCTGGAAGTGACCGTTGACTGCCTTCTGATGTGTAGACAATGCCAGCTGCTTTACGGAGATCCTAGAATCTTTTTGTAGTTTCTATCCCAGGTCCTGGGAGGGGTGGGCTATATGCTGCAAACAGATTTGTGCCTTTGCTTTTCAGTAATGGAACTGGCATAGAATTTGGTGATGTTTGAGGAGTTTTTAAGACTAGGAGACTTTGCTGGCCAAACTTGGGGGCAGCTCACCTTGTGGATGACTTTCTTCTTTTAATATTTAACTTGGCTTGGAAAAAAAAGCAGTTGGATGCTAAAATCAAATATTTTCCTCACCCTTGTTGCTCAAGAACCAGCATGTCAGGAGCTGAATTGCTGAATCGGGCCTGCTGCAGGGAGAACTTTGTACCAGGTTAGGAGAGTGTGTTCAGGGTTATGTGATGTGACTGGGCTGTGAAAACCCCCAACCACACCTGATTGCTCTACCCCACGTGTCAGTGAGACAGGGGTGTCCCGTTACCAGCACCTGTGTGCAGCAGAATAGAAGCCTTGTTTAGTTCCTCCCCGCCACCCCCATCCCTGTTTGCCACCAGTATCCTCTCTTCTAAGTTCTGCCTAAAATTAGAACTGCTAAAGGGACTTCTTGAATTCCATGGAAATCTTTCTGCGGTTCGGCCTGTCGAGATATTTTCCCTTGCTTATCATAAGATGAAGAATGTGGGTAGTGGGTCCAGCACTGGATAATGATTTCAGGGTTCTTTTTGTCCCTTCATTGCTTTGGGATTCCTGTCAGAGGGAGGTGCACTTCCTTGCTGTTTATTGGGGGCCTGCTGTGTGGAAGGCCTTTTGCCAGGCCCTGCCCTTGGAGAGCTCCTTGTCCTGTGGGCTGTAAACAGATAATGTCAGTACTATATGGTGGCCTTGAAGGAAGGGCTTGTAGTCCAGCCTGGGGAAGGGCGTCAGTCTCTGCAGGACTTCCCTTTGACGCTTCAAAATAAAAAGTTTTCTCTGGGAAGATGATGAAAACCCAACCAAGGCCTCAGCCAGGTGCTCCGAGGGAGGTGGGCCGCTCTCTGTAAACGATGACAGCCACACAAAGGCAGGACAAGCAGAGCCCTTGTAAAGGACAGATGGGCCCCATGTTGGCTTTTCTCTTAGCAAATGGTTGTGTTTGGCTAGGGTTTTACAGCTTCCTCATTTTGGGCCTGTGGGAGAAGAAGGCAAAGTAAAGATGTCATAAAATTGACAGCAGGAACTGCCTGGAATGGGTGCCTGCGCAGAGATTTAGGGCCTCGTCTGTGTGGATCCATCTTTTTGGTGTCTTAGGTGCAAATCTTATTGTCATGGTTTGGAAAGATATCATTTTTGGTCTTGGCTTGAGTGTTTCTATGGGGAAACCCCTTATACATCCTATTTAATCAAAGAGGGGTGGGGAACCTGCCGCCTCAAGGCCACATGTGGCCCTGCAGATCCCCAAGTGCAGCCCCTCGACCAATGCAAAGCTCATAGAACAAATCCCTTTATTGAAAGGATTTGTGCTGTAAAATTTGGATTCAGTCAAAAGGCCACACTCAAGGATCCAGAAGGCCACATGGGGCCCCAAGGCTGCAGGTTCCTTACCCCTTAGAACTTGTTGCCTGATGCAGTGAACTTCTATGTTCTGAAATTCCCCAGTTTATAATGCCCCAGACGGAGAGAGGGGATCATTCCTAGGTTTTTATGCAAGGTAAGCTGAGCTTGGATTTTGCCTGGGTCAGCGATCACTCAGTTCTTACTGGCGTCACATATAGTCACTCTACAGTATTTATTGAGCGTCAGCTGTGTTGCAGGCACCAAACTCAGTGTTACTATTGCAGTAAGTAAAAACACAGAATTTCCAGTTAAACGTGCATTTCGGATAAATAGCGAACAATTTTTTAGCATAAGTATGTTCCATGCATGATATGTCTTTTCAGCAGCTGACCGCCTCTCCATTGAACTCTGCTTTTGCATCTTGGTCATGGGGAAAAGGAAAAAGCTAAAATGACATCTGTCAATTTGGCTAGCTCACTTGAGGTTATTAAAATGCTTCGAAGGGTGGAAAGGTTGAAACTATCGATCCATTAGATGCTTTATCTACAATTTTCATCTAGGCTTTTTCCATCTTCACAGGCATGGGTGAGAGCTGGCAAGATTCCTTCTGTAGTGAGACCATTTAGATGTTCAAATTGGGTATGGAAAAGTGAGATCATTTTGAGTTCCTTAGTATTTCTTGGAACTGCCTTCGGGCCCTTTCCCCCCAAACCCACACCTCTGTAAAAACAAACAATTACCTCTCCCCAAACCAAACCAAAGCCAAAGGACAGAAGCTGAGGAGGACATCAGACAATAAGTATTTGAGGCCTCTTAAAGGGAACTGACTGATGCCTTAACGGTTTAACTCAGATTTGCAGATTGCAATGCTGATATGGCCTTATTAAGTAGCAAACGGGAGAGACAAACTGGAGTAAATTAATTGGCCGAGTATTAAGGAAGCCTGTTGTATTTCATTGCCGAGGTTCTCCCTTGAATTAGCTGGTGACTGCAGAAGGTTTCATCTGAGTATGTTACACCAAAACAAATCAAAAAGACCAAAAAAATAAAAAGCAGTTTTCAGTGCAGAATCTATTCCAGAGCAGCCCACCTCTCAGCACTTGGAAGGCCTTGGCATGCAACTCTCTGATCTTGGCTGCTTCCTGATTTAGTTGGGGGTGGCTGTGTTTTTACCTATTGAACAAATGTGAGGGTTTGGGTTGTTTAAGATGTGCTGGTGTGCCACTTGGCACATAGTAGGTGCTCAGTGTGCATTGCATGCCACGAGCAGGGGACAGAAAGGACTTGGTGGGGATCTACTGTGTGCCAGGCCTTGTGCTAAGTGATTGGTGTGCATGATGTCATGTCTTCCTCACATCTACCCACTTAACAGGTGAAAAGACTGAGACTTAGAGGGATTCAGTAACTTATCTAAGGCCATGGAGAGGTGGAGCAGGTACTCAGATCTCAGCCCGTTTGGCCCAGAAGCTGGAGTTGTGTAGAGTGTGCCTAAGTAAGCGAGAGGGGATGTGATGCGTAAGCTTGAACCGAGATGCTGTGAGGCCTCTTGTGGGGTGGGCAGCTCCAATCTGGCTGTCACATTTGTGGAAATTATTTCATTTATGATATGTTAACATAGCATGGCTTCTTTCCCTCTCCCACTTACCAGTCTTCTCCAATAGACAACTTGGCATCCCCTCTTTCCTCTCGTTCCCCTGGGTGTGCAGAAGGCATAGAAGCTTTGGGGCCAGGCTCAGGCTTGTCACCTTCAGCATCTGTTCTTGTCCCCACACAAAGTACATGGAGTCTTCTCAGTGACCGGCCATGGATCCTGGGAATCTGTTGGTGCCTGAGGTTGGGCGACTCCGCAAGCCTGGCAACCCCCTCGCACTCCCGTAATCATCTGAATTAACTAAGTTCACCCAAAGTTCAAGTGACTCCCGCAAGAGAACTCCTTACCTTGAACTTGCTTCGTGTCCAGCCCCGGCCCTCTCTTGTAAAAGAGCTCTGTGTATTTAATCATGTCCCGGTAACCCTCCCATTTGGGCTGAGTTGGTAGAGCCGTTACAAGTCTGTGTGTGGAGCAGTTGATGGGCTCGCCAAGAAAATTCCTTCCTGTGCTGATTCTTGGCATCTGCAGCTTTGGTCATAGTTTCTAAGTGGTTTTTCTTTTCCTGTCTAGTTTAAGTGGGGTGAAAAAAATCAGTCGAGTGCCTTTTGAGCCGAGTGTTTTTATTTGCTTTCTTTCTCTCAAAGAATTGGACGGCAGAAGTTTCAGCTCATTCAGCATCAGCAGCCTCCTGAGCACTGGCTGGCAGAGCGGGGAGCAGATTCTTCCCGTGTCTCCCTCCTCTGCCGCCGCCTGCACGACAGGGGCCTCCAGGGGCTACAGGAGTGGGTCTTGCCAGAAGAGGAGGTTCTGGGCAGGTGTACCTCTTTTGGTAGAATGGGCATGGTTACAGGGAAGGGCCCTTTGGGTTCCCTGGGAGCTGGAAGATGCTGATGCCTGCTCCCCACTCCCCAGAGGCCCTGATTCAGTGCTCTGGGTGCATCCTGGGCCTTATGATTTTGAAAAGCAGCCCAGGTAATTCTAGTGTATATCCAGGGTGGAGAACCACTGAGCTAGTATAAGGCTGCCCCTTGCACAATTTCAGCTCCTCAAAGTGTTTTCTCAATCTTACCTAAGTCTGAACAGAAGCACCTTTGGATGGTCACACAACACTGTGAATATACTTAACACTACTGAACTCTGTGCTTAATGATGGTCAAGACGGTAAATTTTAGTTATGTGTATTTTAGTACGATTGAAAAGAAAAATTATAGAAACTTCGGACAAAATGTTAAAGTACATAAATTGAAATAGAAAAATAAACAACAGGCCGGGCGTGGTGCCTCATGCCTGTAATCCTAGCACTCTGGGAGGCCGAGGCAGGAGGATCATTTGAAGTCAGGAGTTCGAGACCAGCCTGAGCAAGAGCAAAGACCCCATCTCTACTAAAAACATAGAAAGAAATTAGCTGGACAACTAAAAAAAAATATATATATATATATAAAATTAGCTGGGCACGGTAGCACATGCCTGTAGTCCCAGCTACTCGGGAGGCTGAGGCAGGAGGATCGCTTGAGCCCAGGAGTTCGAGGTTGCTGTGAGCTAGGCTAATGCCATGGCACTCTAGCCTGGGCAACAGAGCAAGACTCTGTCTCAAAAAAAGAAAGAAAAATAAACAACAAAAGCATCTTCAGAATACTTTGCTGTGTTTTGTTGATCTATAATAGTTCTGTCCAATATAATTTTCTGCAGTGATGGAAATTGCCAAATACATGAGCCACTAGCCACATGTGACTGTTGAGGACATTAAGTGTGGCTACTGTGACCAAGGAATGGAATTTTTAACTTTATTTATTTTTCATTTGTTTAAATTTAAAAAGCAATATATGGCTGGTGGCTATGGTATCAAATGGTGCAGATCTGTAACTTGTAAATAAATAAAAATCGTGTGCTTGCTTTGTAACACAGCTTCCTGCCTATCCTTCCTTCTGCATCTTGCCACAACACTGCCCCTAAACTGCTGTTGTAGAAATTCTGGGGCTACTGCTGACCTAGGAGTCAAAGGGATCTGATTTCAAATCTGGTGGGCAAGTTACTTAGTCTCTCTGAGCCCCAGTTTCCTCTTCTGTAAAATGGGTCTAATGAATTACCCACCCGCCTTATAGGGTCATGAGGACTCCGAAATGAGATATCATACACGAAGGTTTTCACATGGTGCCTGGCGCGCACGCACTCAAGTGTCAGCTAGTGTTATAATGTTACTCTGTCCTGTAGACTTGGGGATGAAATATTTTGAAGTCTTAAAATCAGTGTAGTAATTATCTCCTCCATTTCTCTCAGGGCAACACCGCCCCACCCTTAAGGAGCAGTATTTAGTGCTTGCAGTGAAGTTGCAGGAAATGAACTTGAGTTTTTTTTTTTCTTGCTAAATAAATCACCCCCGAGTTCATTGTGACTGTCAGCTTGTCCAGCCGGGCCTATTTGCATTCAATTTCTCAATTTGCAAACCCCACTGCCTGTTTATAGGGGTAGAGGAGGGTGGGGTGCCTTGCAAGGGTCCTCAGGGCATTTATTTTAACGTTTTAGGAAACAGAACATCTATTTTAGAGATGCTAAGGCCAAGGGGAGGGGAGTTGCTTTTGTAAGGGCCAACCTTTTTCTGTCTACATCATTTGAGTTTTCTTCCTTTTTTGGGTGACTTCACTTTGCCTCTAGCCTGCCCTGTAGCAGCAGCTGTATACTGAACCTCTGCGCCTTCCCGAGACTTGGTTGTATGTGGGTTCTGCCTGTCTGACGACCGTGGCCCTCCTGCCTTAGCCTGGTGTTTGAGGACCCCAGCGATTTGGCCCCTGCTGAGTGGCCTGCTCCGTGCCCAGCCTTTCCCAGCGTGGCTCCCCTGGCTTCCCTGAACACATCCTGTGCTCCTCACTCGTGCAGTGTGCGCTGCCCCTGCCACTGCTGCCTGTTAAATCCTCATCCTTCACGGCCCATTGGAAAGGGAGCTCATCCTCTGGTCCCTCCTACTTCCTCCAAGCTGGAAACCCTGAAGTCATTTTTCACATTCTTTGTTGATTCTATCTGGTATTTATTTCATTCTCCCTTAAAAAGTGGTTGCCCTGGGGCTTCGAAGCCTGGCTCTGCCTCTTTCTAGCTCTGTTACTCTGGACAAGTCACTGGACTTTCCTGAGCCTCAATTTCATTATCTGTTAAATGGGGGAGGAGGTGAATAAGACCTTCCTCTTAAAGTTGTTGAGTATTAAATGAGAAAGTGTATGTAAAGGGCTTAGCATGAAATAAGTGCTAAATAAATGCTCTGTGTATCTGCCTGTGCTGCCCTAGTAGTTCCTAGCAGGGTGCCCTGCCCATAGTGGCATTGGGTTGTGGATGTTTCAGAGGATGGGAGAAACCTGTGTTTTCACTTTGATAATATAGTAGACAAGAGTACAATGCTTTTCAATTTTCAACATGCAAATAATTTGAGGGCACACAGTACATGTAGTCAACAAATATGATGCCAGGCACTGATGGGTGGTGGAGATATACCTGTGAACAAGACAGACACGGTCCTTGCCCTGAAATGCTCAAGCTAGAAGAGAGGCAGGCAAGTAATTAGAATTTAGTGAGATCTGCACCATGATAGAGGTCAGCAGGAGATTGTGTGGGGGTTCTGGGAAGAGAGCCTCTGATTCCCATTTGGGGCAGGAAGAGAGTTTGGGAAGACTTTTGGTCTAGTTGACACTCAAACCGAGAACTGAGCTTTAATTTACTTATTTGACAGGTCTTGATGTGGCTACCAGGAACTATGCTAAGTGCTTGACAAGTAAAGACTTACTTAATCTCCCAGTGACCCAGTGAAGTAGTTACAGTAACTGTTAATATTATAGTTCCCATTTTACAGATGGGGAAACCGAGCTGTAGAGAGGTTAAGCCACTTGCCCGTGTGGTACAACTATGGACAGGCACAGCTGGGAGTTGAATCCAGGCCATCTGGCTCCAGGGTCTGTGTTCTTTTCCACCCTGTTGGGCTGTCTCTTGCAGCATGGCATTTTAGATTCCATAATGGTTGTATTTCATCCGTTTCTTTGATTGTTCTGTCTATACCATTAGGACTCGGGATGAGCCAGATAAAACACACAAAAATCTAGACTCGTCTCTGAGCCTCTTCCAGAAGATCAAGGGGTGTCCCTCTAATTAAAGAGGAATAGGACCTGGCTGTTGACATCGAGCTATTGGGCAATTGGCTCACCCGGGCTGGTGCCTCTATGTGGGGAACCGTGGGGGGTGAGACCACAGGGTCTGATACAGCGGTCCAAGGTGGCAGCCGCACAACACACTCGTTTTGCTGGAGAAACCCCTCCCTCAAGGGTCGCCCCAGTAACGGCTCTGCACCCCACATGACTGAGTGCAAAACAGGAAGGGGGAGATATTTGCAGCAGGAGGCTGGAAATGCTTGGGGATTAGTTCCCAAGGAGACCTCACTTCTGAGGCCAGCTCTGTTCCTGCAGCTGAGCGCACAGCCATTAAGGAAGTCTTTGAGTTTGGTTTAATGGTGCCTTTTTGTTTTGAAGTGACTGTTTACTGAACCTTCAAAGCCAGCTCTTGCAGCAGGATGTGATCGAGGGCCTGAATAATTGGATGAGGCACCCCTATAGGAAGCAGGTAGAGGGGAGCAGAGCCAGAAGTAGCCCATGGCCAAGTCTTCCGTCTGAGCTGCCGCTGGAGGGACTGAGGTCGTCTTGCAACCAGAAGTAGAGCTGGTGCAAGGGTCCCCTGGAACCTGGCCTCTTTGATGTTATCCTGGCCTTAATTAGGAACACCCTAATTAAGTCACAGAGGAGGCAGCTTTTTTCTAAAAAAAAAAAAAAAATTAGCAAATGTTTTGAGAGCATTTCATGAGGGATTACTTCTCAAAGATTATGTAAGTAATGTAAAGTTAATGGGAGAAAAACTAGGAACTTCAGTTAAGTAAAAAATAAGTCACCACAGCCACTTGATTACAAAGTGGGTTATGTACAGATACTCACAAACTCACAAGAGCACACAGATTTTAAACAAAGGGTCATGCGGCCTGTGCGATGTCAGAAATTCTTTTTTTACTTAGCGACCCAGTGTCTTTGCCTTTCCATGTGCGTAGTTATAAGCAACGTCAGTTTTAATGGCTGTGCAGCGTTACATTGTTTTGCATGTCTATGATGCATTTGATCAACACTTATTTGAGGGCCTACTGCGTTCCAGGTTCTAAGTGCTGGTGATATTGCCATGAATAAAATGGACCCAAATCCATGCCCTCCTGGAACATTCTAGTGGAGTGGGGGGTGCTGGTGAGGGAAAGACAAATGGAATAAACTAATTCCCTTGTACATTAGAAGGATCTGTGTGCAATAGGGAAAAAGCAGTGTTGCTGTTTTTAAATAGCATGGTTAGGGAAGGCCTCACAGAGAAGGTGACACTTGAGCAATAACTCGTAAACTGTGTGGATATTGGGGGACGAATGATCCAGGGACAGGAAAAGCATGTGCAAAGGCCCTGAGGCAGGGGGCCAGTTCCTTCCTCATTCATGTTTAAGGCTGCATCTAGTTTTTCACTAATTACAAGCAGCACCGTGATGAGTATATCTTGATGGGTATGTCTTTGTTGCTGGACATCGATTTACATCGATGGTTTTCCCCTGAAGCATTTATCCTGGATCAAAAGGTGTGCAGTTCTTGAGGCTTTTGAAACCCACTCCCCAGTGCCTTCCAAAAAGCATTTCTCAGTTCGCACTCTCCTGTGTGAGTGCTCATTTCCAGGGATTCCTTCTGAAGGAGCCAGACATGGACATTAGGACCAAGAAGTTGCTGATCCTCAGCTTCCAGGAGCTCAAAGGGACATGTGGCACCATGTCTAATGCAGTGATTCTCAAATCTTGCCATATGTAACTTTTAGCAAGTGAGAGTATACCCAGGGAATGGGTTACAATGCAGATCCCCAGGCCCCATCCCCAGAGACTGTGTAGATCTGGGTTGGGGCTCGGGCATCTGCAGTTTTCACAGACACCCCAGGTGATTCTCTGGTAGGTTTTGCTGGGATTACACCAGGAGTACGTAGAAGGTGGGGGTGGCTCTCGGGCCACCCTGAGTTGCCGAGAGCTTCCTCTGCAGCTCATGAAGTGAGTCGAGAGCTATTTCCCTGCTCTCTGGCCCCCACCCCACCACAGATATTCCTGGAATGTGTTCCAGGTGGACAGAACGAGTCCTATGCCTAGACTCCTCTACTTCCTTTCCTTGGCTGATTCTGTCTTTTGCAGGGAATGCTTTCTCCCTCCTTCTTTCTTTCCTTCCTCTTAGCCAAGAAAATTCCTGTTTAGCCTTGAGACCGAGGTGAGGCCTTACTCCACTCTGGAGAGCTTGCACCAACACCACCTTCTAGTACTTTATACTTGGAGTGTGCCGCCCTCCAGGGCTTTGGGATGGATGGTTTCCACCTCAGCTTTCCTGCTAGACTGAGTTCCCCAGCACTTTGGTCTCTTGTCTCTGTGTGACCTACCCTACATACGAGGTGCTCATTAAATGTCCCAGTCAGGGTGACTGGCATTGTATATTGTTTCATTAAAGCAGTATGTGCTAGTCACCCTTCTAAGCACTCGTCCTTTTCCCCCTAACCTCATACCTGTCATTTGAGGTAGAGACTGCCATTAGCATCGTCTACAGGGCAGCAGCAGGTGATTAAGTAACTTGCCCAAGGTCACCCAGTGGGTAGATCTAATTTGGCAGACTGACTCTACAGTCTTGCTCTTAACCACCAGGGCACACTAGGCCTTTCAGACTCTGGAATGTGGCCACACATTGGGTCCTCTCGGCAGGGAGAATGACATTCAGTGGAAAGACACTTAAAAAAAAAAAAGGCAATGACTATAGCAATGACAAACACAGTTATCACCTTTTTTGGTGACATTGGTGGCCTCTGGCTCTTCACTGGCCACCAGGGCATCATTCCTAGCAGCCTGGGGTGGCAGTTGGAGTCGTGGAGGAGGTGCTGCCTTTGCTTCAAAGGGGACATCTGTCTTGTGGAAGGTGGCAGAGCACACAAAGTGTGCACCGTGCAGCAAGGACAGCGCCTGCCCCCGGGTGGCTTGACAAGTTCATCACACTGTCCCTGCCTGGGGAGAGGTTACGATTTAGAAGGGAGTATAAGGTGAACACAGGTGCTCATTTATGGGAGCAAGACTTCAAGCCTATTCCTGGTCCTCTCTAGGGTCATGGGTGTGTGTGTGTGTCTGTTCAGGGTATTGGAGAGATTGGCCCCAAGAGGAACGAATCCCTAAAATGCTGAAGCAGTTTTGGAGTTGGATGGAGGCAAGTCAGAGAGGGCACTTCCAGGGAAGAGAAGTGGGTAAGTGTAAGCGTGCAGATGTGAAGTAATGGTGAAAAGATTTGACGTTTTATAGGGTGCGTGGCCACCAGGTATTTTCCTTAGGTTCATTATCTCATGTGGACATTTATAGACAGGAGTAAACAAATGAGTTTTGGCCTCTGGATAGTGGGACAACGGTTAGAGGGGGAGCTTTAAGGGTACACAAACATTTCTTACCAGCCTTTAGGTAAAAGCAGCCAGTCCCTGAATTAGGGGATTAAATATTGAGTTCCCAGGTTTCCAGAAGTGGAGAATCAGCCAATCTTAGGTGAACCCATGGAACGGTTTTGTTCTTAAAAGAACTGGACAAGTTTAGGAGCAGTTAATGCAGTTAATTGGGTAAGAGGGTAAACTCTTCCCTGAACTTGGGCAAATTACTTACCCTTTCTGTGCCTGAGTTTTCCGGGGTTAAAAGGGAAGTATTATCTGGCTGTTCTACCAGTTGCCCTTTTTGGGTTGTCGTGACAGCCTTTGTACCCTCACAAGTACTGGGTACTTTCTCAATGAAGATCACGAAGTCAGGTTGGGCTCCTAGGTGGCAGGTTTTCACCTTTGAAAACCGGGTCATGCACGTGTCGGGTGGCTAGTGATGGAGGCAGTCACTTACCACCTCTTCCTCTGTCTTTTTTGGCAGGAGGGACTGAATAACAAAGGAAATACCATGGCAGTAAAAATCGGGTGTGGGGGAGAACAAGATGAATTTAGGGGACAGAAAAGGAGAGAGAAGGGTGTTTTATTTTCAGAGAACCATGGAGCGTGGAACACACACACACACATACACACATTTTTGTAAAGGTTAGAAAGTAGACCCAGAAACCTAGTTGCAGTTGTAGAACACCCCAGGGATGCCCGGGGTGACTTTGTCATAGTGCGGCCAGTGCTGTCCAGTAGCACTTTCCGTCCTGATAGATATGTTCTGTGTCAGCGCCTTCCAACATGGTAGCCACTGGCCACATACAGCTGTGGAGCCCTTGAAGTATGGCTAGTGGGACTGAGCAACTGAATTTTAAATTTTATTTAATTTTAATTTATATTCGAGTAACCCCATGTGGCTGGTGGCTCCCCTCTTGAATGGCTCAGGATAGACACAGGAATGCTTACTTGTGGAGAACTTAAAAAATAAGAAGACTTTGAAGATACGGTTGACATATTTGTTTGGCCCTTTTTATTTCAAGTAGAGACATACTCATATGTCAGAAAACAGACAGCCAGGGCATGGAACCTAGTAACGCAGGAGGAGGAAAAGCTTGATGTCTTTGACTTATCGACTTAGGGTGTTATAGTTACAAATGGAGCTGTTGGCGGCGGAGCAGGGGGAGGACGGACGGAGAAGTTCAGTGTTCTTTTTCCTAGGCATATTTATTGCTGGTGTGCTTGGGCGAGTGGGTGAGGGTGGGCGGCAAGGAAGCAACCATTGATTATCCCCAAGGCTGTCATCCGCTTGATGGACAGGGATAATTAGTGGCTTAGGCAAGCCCCAATCAGAGAACAAAAGCCCAGGGACGGTATTTATGATGGATGGGCTTACCCAGTGCCTTTCATCTGAGGATCTTAGGAGCCCTTCATCTTGCAGGATGGGGTGGGGAAGGGTGGTTTTAGGGACAAAGCTGTGACAGGCGTTCACAGGCCGTGTCCATCATCCTGCACACCCACTTCTGGAAGCGCGGTGGGTTTCTGCCTCACCCTCGTGGAAGCACGGAGTCCAGAGACACTCTGGCTTAGGTCAGAAGGTGCCGGCTCCTCTCCAAGCTGCTTTGCTCTTCGTTTCCCTGGAGTCGGAGCTCATTAATGGTGTACTTAGAATAAGGGGGAGGATGGTGTCGGCTGCTTTCCTCATGCTCGCCCTGCTGAGGTTCCCACAAACCTGGGGAGGGGACACGGTGGCAAGGGTGGCTGTAGCACTAGGAGATTGAAGAGCCCCTTCCAGACTGGCTCTGCTGATCTCCTGGTGGAGGAAGATCAGGCCCCGTGTTCACAGAAAACCCAAAGATAAGATAAAATTTACCCCATAGTCATACCATAAGTGACAGCAACTGTGACCATTTCAGTGTATTTCTTCCAGGCCTTTTTCTACACAAAGGGTTTTTCTTTGTTTTGTGCTTCGTGTTTTCTTTTTCACGTGGTTAAGGGTCCTGCCTGTGGTGGCATTATCGTTCCCTCGGGCTGTCTGCAATTGTAATCAGGTGTTGTGCGTTCAAGGGACCCTTGGCCCCTCCCCACTTTGTCCGGGCTCCTGCAGGACCTGCAGATAAAGCAGGAGCCTGCTGTCTGAGCCGCCCTCTGCAGCCCCGGGGCCCTGAACTCTGTCCACCTGGCCGTTTGCACTTCCCAGAGTCGGGGAGCACTTGGACTGCCACGTCAGCCAGCTCTGGCATTGCATTTCAGCCTGGACCACTTTGCTGCAACCTCTCTGGGCCTCAGTTTCCTCAGCAGTAAATAATAGCAGCACCTGCCTCACAGGGCTGTTGCGACATGTAATGACAGCGCCTGTGGGCCAGCAGCGACACTCAGACAGAGCAAATCAGAACCTGCACGTTTACATGCTCCCCAGGTGATGGTATGTAAATTAAAGTTTGAGAAAGGCTAATATATACACCTGGCACCTAGCAACCCTTTAGAAAGTGGTCATGCTTAATGACCACGATGGTGACAGCGATGCTTGTCAGGGTGGCGAGGGATGCTTGGGAAGTTATCTGGCCAGTCATAAGCCCTGCGGCTTGAATTCTCAGCCATAGCCCCATGAGCCAGCCTCTGTCTGGCACCTCTGGGGCAGAAGAAAGGCCTCTGAGCTCTATAGCCTGTGCCCCACTCATTCCTATTTCGTTCCTGAGTAAACCGAATTCTTCCTCCTCTTGTGAATCCTGCCCAGCCTTCTGGCTCCTCGCAAGTTGCCCTTTCTCTGGTGGCCACAGTACCTGGCCCCTCCGTGCCTTGTGTGGCAGTGTGGTGTCGAATTCCCTCAGCTGTCCCTCAGGGTTCCGCTGTCACGGTGGGGCTGGGCCGGGAGAGGTGGTTGCTGCATTATTTATGGAGCGCTGTTAGCTAGCCATGCGGATGAGTTACACACGGTTTATTCTTCTGCACCATGGGTGGGATGCCATCCGGGGCCTCTGTTTAATATAAAACAAAACAAAGCCAAACAGAACCACAAGCCAGAGTGGCTGTTGGCTGACTCCTGTGCCCTGCATTAGGTGAATGGTCTGCCCCGGCCTTCTGGCCCTGGGGAAAGTGGAGGAAGGAGGAGGAAGATGAGGAGAGGGACTCAGGTGGGGGTGGGGAGCCAGCTGGCAGATTTGTTTAGGTGGCCACCGAACTCTTGAGGAATTGAAGGAGATTTAGAGGCCTTTTCCTTAAAAAGTAAGAAAATGACATCATTATTCTCCTTTCTCCCAGAGGGACCAGGCTGCCACCAATGATGTGACCCATTAGCCAGGTTCTCCCATCATTGGGCTGGTTTGGAATTTATATCACTCAACATCCGAATGAAGGCCACCCTGCGCTGCCCTGCTGTCCCATTTGTGGGTCAGCTCTAGGCCTTGCCCTGACAGCTGCCCTTGGCCCCATTGGCCACCTTGCCGACTTGCTGCGTCACCCCAGTGTAAACACACCACTTCAGTGTCCCCCGGAGAGAGCCAGCCATGTCCAATGCCTCCCTGGCCTTGTGCCTCTTACTGGAAGTGCTTTTCCTTCCTCCCCCATTTCTCTGTCCTTGTCCCTCAGGCTCATAGATGGCCGATTATAAGATGATGTGATAAGTGGAGGGAGTGGGCGCAGCTAACTTGGAAGGGTAGGCGGGAAGTTGGGGGCATGTCAGAGAATGTTCTGGAAGAGGTGACAAGTGAGCTGGGTAGTGAGGGCTAGGTAGGAGTTTTCAAGATTGCTGAATCCCCCTGGATATTTGAAGAGAAGACAGCCATTTGGGTGATGTGTGTGGGGAGTGTGAATTAGCTGTCTTCAGGGAGCCCTATCTCTCACTGTTGGAAGGGGGGACTGTCATGCAGTTTGATTAAGGAAGTCCTCTGTGTGCTTATAAACAAACTGGCTTTCTCCTCCTGTGTCTTTAACAGGGGCTTTTTCCTTTCTGTCAGAACCTGGTGTGATCTGAGTTCTATTTCCCACACACTGCCTGTAGTACTCCAGAAAACTCTCTACCCTCTTCTCCAAAGAATTTCAGGCGATTCCTGGAGGAGAGTCTTCTTCCTTTGCCTTGTGACTTTGGACTTGGCAGAGCCTGGGGGCTGGGTGGGAGTTTTGTTTTCTTTGATTTTGGTCTGTCTGGAAAGTTTTGAAGCCTTTGTGTGCTCTCTCTGGTGGACTCCACAGTGGGGTCTGTGTTGAAGCGTTTTCATAGCTCTGGGAGTGCATTCCTGGGGATTTCCTCAGATATGAATAGAGCACAGCCAGCAACCTCAGGAGAGAGCTTTCTGGGACTTCTTGGTGGTTGGGTGCAGATTAGAAAATCAAACTATGTGGGAATTGCTTTCTAAAAGGGTTCCAGTGTGTTGGTTTGCAGGTTTCTTTTGAAACTTGAGTATGGTCACCTTTACGCAGTCTTACAGTCAAAAATCCAGGGCTCTTTCTCTGTTGCCATTTAATCTTTCTATGGTTACCTTCTCCCTCCTTTCTTACTTCCTCCAAGCGTTTGAATTTTTGTAGTAAAACTGCTTTCAGGTGGGTAGAAACTTCTTTTTTTTTTCCTTAAAAGATACTTAAAAAAATTTGGAACAACCCGACGTCACCTTGCTTTTAAATTTTATTAATAATAACATTTACACATTCTTTTTTCATTTCTCAACAAGGAGGTTTTTGTCTTATGTTCTTAGAAGTTGATTTTTTTCCCCTTTTTTTAGAATCCATTAAATTATATATTGCCTAAAACAGGTGGGCCTGACACTTTTTGATAGACTGTCAAATATCATTAAGTCAGGAGAGAGCTGATTTGGGCGACATTCCTGTGGCTGAGTGGGTGTTCGTAGGTGGGGAGCTGTGAGCTGTACCCCTTGACTAGAGAGGGGACCCTTCATTGGTTGTTAATTTGGTAAAAACCGAAATGAGGTTCCAAGTGTGGGCAGATAAGTGGGGTTTTTTTAAGTAGTTTGAGCGGTTGTCGACTTCAGGCACATTCATCTTGGGATCGAGTACTCCACCCCACCGTTTGCCTAGGAGTGGCAGACACATCGTCTGGTACTGTGCACCCAGCTGCCTCAGTCTGTTTCTGCTTTAACCATGGTTAACTAATAGGGAGGTGCAGAATGCTTCCAACATTGGCTGGTTCCACACCTGGGACTAAGAATGAGAGATTCCAGCTTGGAGAGACAGTCTGATTTCAAGAGTTTTTGACCTCTCTCCCACAAACATCCTCATAGAAATGTTTATTGAGCACTTACTATGTTCCAGGCACACCCAGCACTTTTTATGCGTGACCCCATGTATTCCTTGTACCCGCTCTGTGAAATAGTGATTTATCCCCATCCAAGGCTTGAATGACTTGCGGAATGTCACATAGCAAATGGGAGAGCTAAGACTCAGTCCAGGAAATTGGACTCTTAAATTTGTGTTCCTTATTCCTTTCCTACATTCTTTCAATGTTCAGTAATTGGTAGTGTTGGTTAATGGGGATGGAATTACTTGTTTTTATTATTATCATTATGAAGAAATGGGGCCTGAGAGGTGATTTCCCCCAGTATGTTGCTGGCAGGGCTGCGACTAGATCTCAGGACTCGGCTGCCCAGGCTCTGCCAGTCCTGTGTGTTCTCAGTGAGCATGCCTCACCGTTTCCAAAAGAACTATTATTTATCATCTCAGTGGCCTTCTTCAGGGCTCCCTGGATGGCAGTGGCTGCTGTTTGGGAGAGGCTCTGGCCTTCCTGTCCTTCTCCCTTGTGTAGCTGAGAGATGATGGCATCTTTGCCTAGAAGTAGGCGGGCAGTGTTTCTGAACATCCTCAGGCTTTTCAAAGCACTTTTCATCATTTCTTTTGGCTGAGAAAGAGAAGGAATGGCCAGATGAGGCTGTTACTGGTCAGTTGAACCTTTGTGCCCTTAAGAATGCCAACTGCTGTCCCTGTGGACAGAGATCTGGAGTGGCCAGCCAGAGGACTCTGATCTTGACCCTTATCTCTTTAATTACTTGGATGTAGATGTAGGAAGAGTGTTCCCTCTGGACTTGATAAGATAATGGTGAGTATATTGGGTGCCATAATTAGGATTCCCCCGTGATGTCTTGATGGGCCTGCAGTGGTAGCCTGAGCTCTTGTAAGGTTTCATATCAGTTAATATACAGTTCTGCTCTTGGGTTGAAGAAACCCCCAGGGTACAAACCCAGGACACAGGCCATGTGGTGGTAATACCTGTGCATGGGTGTTGGTTGACAACAGGTCAGGTGTAGTTGCCAAAGGGCCTCTGCCAGGAGCCAGTCAGACGGGATCCCTGCCCTGGTGCAACTAGGTATCCCATGGGAGCACATGCTGCTTAGAGAAATAAATCCAGAGACCTGTGCTCGGGCCACGCAGGTCTCACATGCACAAATGCAGAACTGATGGGTGTGGTCTAGCAGCATGTGTGAAACAGGCTATAGGGTTTGGGGGGATTGTAAATTCATGGTGCTGTTGTAGCCAGAACC
This sequence comes from Indri indri, assembly GCA_004363605.1. Classification (NCBI taxonomy): domain Eukaryota; kingdom Metazoa; phylum Chordata; class Mammalia; order Primates; family Indriidae; genus Indri; species Indri indri. Next base: position 56,314 of record RJWJ010002303.1, read on the forward strand.
TCTAATGTGATCTTAAACTTTTTTGTGCAATGACTTTATTGTTTTCATTAAAATGATACATGACCCTTATAAAAAGAAAATATAAAACTCTAGCCATAGAGGAATGTACAAAGAAGAAAGCAACACTTAGCTCCCAGAAATAACCCATTTTAATATTTGGTAGACAATTTTCCAGATATCTCTATATACGTTTTGAGACAGAACTGATAGCTAGAGAAGTATATAAATAGGCAATTTTATAACAAGGTGTTCCTTATTATGCATGCTGTGCAAGATATTTTAAAAATAAAAAACATTTAATTTTACTTTCATTTAACAGAAAATGAAACAGAAGTAATACTGAAGAAACTGCTGAGGTTCAGATAACTGTTTCTTTAACAAAAGAAATCGGTTTCTCAGATGTGCCTCTAAGGTGGCGGTTCTTCACTGGGAGTGAATTTGCCCCCTAGGGGACTTCTGGCAATGTCTGGAGACATTTTTGGTTGTCCCAACTAGAGGGTAGGGGTATTGGCATCTAGTGAATGGAGGGCAGGGGTGCTGCGAAACGTCCTGTGACGTACAGGGCAGCCCCCCACAACAAAGAATTATCTGGCTTCAAATGTCAGTAGTGCTGAGGTTGAGAAACTGCTCTATGGGTAAGGGAAAAAAAGATGATTAAAACCGTTAAGAAGGTGAAATCATTTTGTTTTATCTTGGTTGCAGTTTTAGACCATTTTGATTGGGCATCTGTAAGGAAAGATGAGATGATTTAACCTCATTATAGTTTCTCCTTCCTGTCCTTAACAACAAAATCAAGATGTGGCACGTGTTATTTTTACCTTGTCGAAGTTTATGACATTTACGCTCTATTCTGCAATTGTAAGTCCTGGGTGTTTAGTCTTGGTTTTATATTTAAATGATCAGGGCCAAATGCCACTTCTTTACCCATGGTTTCCTTCTTTCTGGGTTGATTTTGAGTCCCCTCTTGGTTGGTGGGCTATTCGATCTGAATATAAATTTAACGTATATGGGAACGGAGGTGTCAGCTCCCCTCTGCTTTGCCCTGGTTGGACTCGCACCTGTAGTTTTGAGTTTATGTCTGAGCACCATATGTAGAAGGGTAGAGAGATCTGACAGAGTGTCTCTGGGACGCTGAGGGGGTGAGAAACAGGGTCCTGTGGAGAAATGGAACTGGACATGGGATTGGGTTTCGAAAAGACTTTCAAGTGAAAGCGGAAGTACTGGTGTTAGCTCTGAGGGCTCCCAGAAGGTTAGAACTAGAGCTGCCTGAACATCAAGGTCAGGGTGGCTGATAAAGGCTGCCTTGGGAGGGGGCCGAATTCCCTGTTAGTTGAAGTGTGCTGGGGAACCACCTGTTGCCATATTGTCTGTAGATGTTGGGTTTAAACTATCTGCTGAGTGGCTGTTTTAGGTGACTTTCCAACCTTGAGATTCTAATATTCTAATAATGCTTGCCCGTAGCTGCCTATTCCTGGGGAGGAGCCTACTCTGGTTTCCTCCTTCCTGCTGTTTGGGACAAGGGTGAGAACAGCCAGGGCCATCTTGAAGAGCAAGTGCTTCAGAACAGAGCCTTAAATGTTCTGCACAGCTTAAATTTGGATCCGCCATCTACTGACTTAAAAGCATATGTGTTAGATTCTGCCCAACTAGTTCCAGTCGGTGTCCATAGTATTTACAAGATTACAGGGATTGAGCACATTCTAAACCCGTTCCCGAGGCAATACATGTATATACAATTTGGGCAACATATTACAGACACTGCCAAGGAAGAGGACATACAGATTGTTCCCTGCATAATTGGAATTGGTTGTTTTGTTAATGTCGTAATCAGATGTCTATCACAGAGTGACTCACTGATGGCTTTGATTTGTTGCAGGGGAGCTATCCAGTTTGGGAAGATTTCATAAACAAAGCGGGAAAGCTGCAGTCCCAGCTTCGGTAAGTTCAAGCACATGTCCTACAGGAAAAAGGCAACGTCCTTAGATGGAGTGTGAAGGACCAAGATGCAGATTGGGGTTAATTTTGGATGTGTTACAGATAGAGAGGCATGGCGTGGGTTCTGATTGGAGCATTACCACTTATTGGCCAGATTCTCCTGGCCCCTCATTCCCGTGTGTAAAATTGGACCCATATCTGCTTTGTCTCCTTCCGCCGGAGTTTTGAGGGTCAAATGAGGTACTGTATATAACAATGGGCAGTATTTATGTAGAGCTCTCTATGTGGCAGGTGTTTAACTTGTTTAAATTTCACAACTGCATGAGGTAAGTACAGATATTATCCCCATTTTGCTGATGAAGAAACTGAGGCATAGATAAATAACATATCCATAGTCATATCGTTAGTAAATAGCAGAGCAGGGATTGGAACATAGGCAGTCTGGCTCCATTGTCCGTGCTCTCCTCCTTCCTGCTTACGGCCTCACTGCATAAAGAGTTTAAAACCTAGTGTTGACTATTGTATAATTCCATTTACATGAAATATCTAGAAAAAGCATATCTATAGATACAGATGTAGATTAGTGGTGACTTGGGCATAGGGATAGAGCAGGAGATTGACTACAAGTGGGTAAGAGAGATCTTTCTGGGATTTTGGAAATGTTCTGAAATTGCATTATAGCGATGGTTTCACTAAATTTACTAAAAATCATTGAATCATATCCTGAAGAAGGTGAATTTTATGGTATGAAAATTATGCCTCAGTAAAGCTGTTCAAACAAATAAGATCTAGTGCTGATCCATTCTAATGGGCGATTGTTGCCTAGGTATGTGCTTGTATCATTCGATATGAAATAGAAAACATGTCAACATCTTCTTATTAAAACTACACCCTTTTAAATCAGTGTAGAGAAGGGATACGATTGTACTTAGTGGTGCTCCAGGAAGGATGGGACATTTCAAAAAGTATATTGATGATTCCCTGCACGGCGTTTCGGGGACAACGTTCTTTGGTCTGGATGGATGAGGAGGGTTCAGAGGGCAGAGCATGGAGGTGTTTTCTAGGATAAAGAGCCACGTATGGTGAAAGGTGAGGGAGGGACGATGTCATGTTCTTGGGCCTTTGCCCGTGGACAGCAGGTTACTGCCCAGAGCTTTAGCCATAGGACTGGAGGTTCCATGGCTCACCTATAGATTAGGTGAGAAGGACTTGGGAAGGGTAGATCTTTTTCCCCGTTCATTCCTTCAGCTTTGTGGGCCTGGGATTTCCATCCATGAACTTGGGATTTCCAGAGATGTAAGCGGGCCTCAGATGGACAGTGGACTCCGGAATACGGCGCCTTTTCCAGTTTCACGTCCTTCACTGTTCCCTGCGTAGGAACCTGTGATCACTTTCTGCTCGATCAGATCCAACCTCCTGTGCTTAGAATTCAAGGCTTTTCATTTGAGGCCTTCACCAGCCTCACCTTGTGCGGCTACATCTCCTCCCCGTCCTCTGCCATGCTTACCATTTATTTCAGGTGGTTTAGTCTCCTTCTGTAGGAATACAGTGAAACATTTAAGTACATTTTCCCCCACTTTTTCTTATTTGGCCTCATTTAATTGTCTGGCAGGCTTTCAGAGTAGGCCAAGAAAATGGTTCTCTTCCCCTTTTACCAGTGAGGATGCTAAAGCTTAAAGTAATGAACTGATCAGCTGTCTTAAACATATAAAGTAAAACTTATCTTATCCCTGCTGGTACAAGGTACAATTTATATTATTAAACAATATTTAGGCCTGAGGGCAGGGACCCTTTCTTTTATTATTTTGTCAACTTTCTAATACAGGACTGAGAGCACTATAGGGACCTCATGCACATGGTTTAATTTTCTGTGTAGAGAAAGGATGAAATTCAGATTGCAGAAGAGGCACCCAGTCTTAGTGTATTGAAGCGGAATCACTCCTTTGTGCTGCCGGTGGTTGCATGTTTGCTCTGCCCCACTGGCGAGGGCCAGGATGTCTTGTGACTACATCAGACAGTGACATATGACTGTCATTTAAAAGCCCTTCACTCCTCAAAATTGACCATCGTCCTAATTTTCAGCAGAGCTCTGGTGACTGCGTAATATGCAAGGCACCTCTACAGCAGGCTCATTAAATTTGGATGGTTGGCATTCAGTTGGATGAGAATAAATCCAGCTACTGTGTCAGATATTAATTGTAAATCAGAATGACTATTCATAAATTCCAGGGTGTTCGATAAAGCTAACTTTTCCAGGGTTTGCATTTGTCATCAACTCTTTAAAAAATATGCTGCAAAGTGGTTTTTGTTGTGTGTATATATATGATTATTTAAGAAAAAAAAATAAAGCAGAATGTTTTCTTACTCTACTGGAAAATATCAGCCCTCATTTTGAAGTTTGGCTCTTCTAAGGGACTGTCACCCAGGTTCTCCCAGGGGCCACTCCCAGCACCTTCCAGGAACCTTTTGTTTCATAGCCACTGTTGCTTGTATTTAAAGCCATTTCTTTCCTTTTCCCCCATTTTGAACTCTTCCCTTTCTAGTCCTTTTTGTCATTTTTCCTTCAGCGACTTTGTAATTTTGGGGATTGCTCAGTAAAGATTGGATTCATGTAAGAAATACTTGAAAATCAGCATCCTGCTGTGAGTTCATTTGTGGAGTGTTCACATGCTAGTTCTGGGGCTTGTGTGTGTGGCATCCACGCACCTGGCTTGGCGTGTTGACTGCTCCCCACTAAGTGGTGTCTTAGGTCACGGCTCTAGGAACCAGTAGACCACAGAGTGCTCAGGGCATCTTATAGTGCTCAAGAAGATGTTGAGAATGCAAAACAATTCCCAGGCACTAAAATGAGTAGAGTAACTTCTCCCATTCTCAGCTTTTAGGAATTCAGAAGATGCAGTTGAAATAGAATCCTAAGGTTAAAAAAATACTATCTCAGGTTCATTATAATTAGGATTTAGGGAGAAAAGTCACACTGCCAGGATCTTGTCTTGTCCTGGGTCTGGCATGGGCCTGTGAGTCATAACACTGGGGTGCTAGTCCCAGCTCTGGTGTGAACTAGGGATTTCGAAAGTCACTTTGCATTTGTGGCCTCAGTTTTCCCATCTCTAAAATGAATTCGAACTACACGATCTCTCTCCGAGATTCCTTCGCCCAGTTCATGTGTATATATATTGTTTTCCTACTCCATCCTGTACCACTTATATTTTCTATGTTTCTTCTCTTAGGCAGAAACACCTGTCTTTTCCACCTTTGCAAAATTTTGCCTGATAATAATTTTATGCAGTCAGGTGAAATGGAAAGGAAAGGTTTACTAGCATTTACTGATTAGCACCAAATGAGCTGGACACTATTGGGATAGAGTGTTTGGAAAAAAGTGGGTCCAGCAAGCCAGTGGTTATCCATATCCAGTGGAGTTGTTTCTCCTGGAAAGTTACATTCACTCCTTAGCAGAGGTTTTAGCTTTTGAGCTGAAATGAATTTGCTAGTGTGAGGCATTCCTCATGCTTTTGTTATCTGTTTGCATTTCAGGACAACAGTAGTAGCAGCAGCTGCCTTCTTGGATGCCTTTCAGAAAGTGGCTGACATGGCCACCAACACACGTGGTAAGCAGATGGCGGCTGCTTCCAGCATTAGCTGAATTCAGCATGTGGGCTCTTCCCCTTGGGTGGCTGCACAAGAAGATATAGCTTAACTTATCAGAGCTTAGCTGACTCATGTTTTTCATTTTTTTTTTTAAACTCTGTGAGCTTCCGCATATTAAAAGTTGCAACTAGTTTTCCAGATAGTAAAGCACATGCGAAGAAGAATGACAAATAAAGAGAAGGAACCACTGTTTTTACATGAGGTGGCTCGATGTGTTTTTTGATCACTTTAGTGACGTGCTGGTTGTAGCACCTTGAGCTATGCCTTTAGTTGCAACTTCTTTTTCTGCCCCGTCACATGGGTTGTTCTGTGGTTTTTCTTGTTCCCTTGTGGAATGAGAAGCAGTGGGGATGATTGGATAGACCATTTTCCTGGGTTCCCATAAAACAAGAAACCTTTTTATAAAGAGTGTCCCATTGCATTGTATCTATCTGTGTCTCTTACATTTGACTGCAAACCCCTTGAGCCAGAGTCTATGACTTATTCATGTCTGAACCCCCAAAACATAGTGCCTACAACATAGTAGGTATTTAAAGTATATTTATTAAATCGATAAACAAAGGGAAATCTTTTGGAAAAATTTTATGTTTTCAGTGAATACTGAATCATACAAAGGATATTCATAGCATGTGAAAGGTAGAAGAAGAAAACACGCCGTACGCACCACCATCTTTATGAACTACAATGTTAGCAGTAACGGAGAGGTCCCTGTTTCAAAGGGGAGGTACTTTCTTTTTCATTCCAATGCAGTGACTCTCTCCTGCCTTTTACTTTATCTTACCTGTCTGGGTCTCCTGTGTTGCACTGGCAGCTACATGCCTGCTCTCTTCATTGTCATGGTAACGTTGGAATATTTGGGTATTGAGGACAAGTGTTGGGGTATTGTTCCCAGTCCCACGAGAGTTTAGTTTCTCAGAAGCGCATGAAAATTACCTCCTATGGATTTGAGTAGATACCCATTTACTACAGGTGCATATTTAAATATTTGCATGAATTTGCAGTGAGGACACTACTCATTCATTTAACAAACTCAAAGTCCTTTTATTTCAGGCACTGTCATGGGACCACAAAAGTCACTACTTTACTCTCCTTGTCCTGGAGGAGCTTGCAATTGAATGGGGAAAATGAGATGTGCAAATAAGGAATTTCAGTATAGAAATAATATGTTTGGTACGGTAATAGTGGTAGAACAGAGTGCTAGGGGATTATAGAAAAGTGAGCAATTAACTCCCCAGCTTGGGAAATTGGGGAGGTTTTCCCAAGGGGAGGTAATATTTCTCCTCATTTCCAAGATGCCAGTGGTGTTTCAAAAGCTTCCCTGGGAGAATTTGACTGAGACATCAGAGCCGTGGTCTCCATCCAGTTTGTTCATGTGGTGTGGATCTTAACCAGTATCTTTTTCAAAGCCCTTTTAAAAAATTATTATGTAGCTTTAGTGTGTCTGTTATAGAAACTTAAGAAAATACAGCCATAAAGAAGAATGTGACATGCAGCCAGTGTTTACCACTGTTAATAGTATTGGGTCTGTTTTGTATTTTCTTCTATTTCCACAGTCTCTGGAACGGGCCTTGTCAGCCATACTGATATCTTTCTGTAATAGCCATTAGAATGTCTTTTTGCTTTTGTGTTTTTTAAAGCCACTCTACTGTTTTAAAGAACTTCAATATCTGACATTGCATGTTTGAGGCTCTGCGATTCCTAATGTTTTTATATTTTAATTGTTTAATTATGGGATGGATCCTACTGGATGGACTAGGAAGGGATCCCCTGATTGTCCATAATTTCCTGCAGTGGGAACCTGGGTTTTTGAAGATGCTCTTCCCCAGAGTGGTTCTTGGGGGGACACTGGAGCTGCCTGGAAATTGTCATGGTTTGAAGGGAGGAAAAATGGCAATTATTTGTGGGGGAAAAATCCCAGAAAAGCCTCTCTGTGCTGGTGATGGGGGTGGAGTAGGAGTTTGGAGGTGATATATTTGACCAAAGACAAATAATGTCACAGAGAACAAACCCCTGCCTTGACATATTTTTAAACTATTGGATTTCAAGCCATTTTTAGTAATGCTAGAATACTTTGTGTTTAGAATCTGTGTGTATTACTACTTTCATTGAGTGTGTGCATGTGAGCCCTTATCTGACCTAAAAAGTATATAGTTGATAGAAAGAAAGTGTATTTTCTGGAGACAGTCAGAGAAACTTGAATGTATTTCTTGTATGGCAGTAAGTATCCAAAATGATTTTTATTAAGTTAATTCTTGTTTAGAAATTTAAAAATATAAACATGCTCTTTAGTTTTTATATAAAGTAAAATCTACCCTTAGGCTACCTAGGGATTGGGTTTAGTGTCATTTATAGATTTATTGATATTTGCATACATAAACAAACACTTCTGAGAAGAAAAACACTGGTTACAGAGTAAGTGGAATGATCTGTGGAATAAAATATATCCGTGTGATCTTTTTCAGAAGGTAACTCCTAAAAAACATGGTTCCTGTGCTGTTATTCCATAGTGTATTATAATTATCTTTCCACTTCAGTACCTATAGATCTACCTCGTCCTTTCTAGTGGCCAAATGGAATTTCACTATCTGGATATAGCACAATTGAATCATTAGTATGTTGACATTTGGGTTATCTTCAGGTATTTGCTATTACAAGCTATGTTGTGGTTAATGTCCAGGTATACGTCCTTCTGGAGTTTTATGAGTGATCTAATGGTGTATGGATCATCAAGGAAATGATGAATCTGTAGAAAGTGCTTCAAGCTGTTTTGGTCAGCAGCAAATAGATTTGAACTTAAGTTCAGTATGGGCTGTAGCTCTAATAGAGTTTGCAGTTTGCTGTGTACCCACTGCAGAAAAAGTATCCTTAGTTCACTCCCTGGCTTAGAGACTTCAGATGTATTTTTTTGAGTCCCTCTTGCTGGAAGTGGTGGAAGAGAATTGCAGTTATTCTTAAATACATCTCTTTTGGGCAAGCGTCCAGAATTTCAAGCTTAACAGGTCTCTAATTTCCAAAATATTAGCATTTCATATTGTTTCTGAAAGGAAACGCCTCTGAAAAGTCTTTGTCCTTTCTAGCAAATCTTTTGCACTAGCCATTAATAAAATGTACTTAAGAAAAATTTTTTAAACTAGTCACTATAAAAGCAAAATCAGTCTCGTCATTATATACCTATTGTTAATGAGGAAATAAGTTAGAACTCAATTATTTTGTTCATTGTTTCTTTAAATGAAACAGTACAAGTGGATATTATAATGCATGTATCGTGGTTAACAATTAAACCATAATGGAATTTAAGTTTATTAGCATTAGACATAGTCATATTTTGTTGATTTTATACTCCAGGGTAAATATACAATTTGTGTTAAATATGAAAGTACACCTTTTTCTATATTATTGGTCACAAAGAATTAGTCTTAGGCATTTAGTATACACAGAACCCTAGGCATTGTGGAGCAGGGTCTCCCCTTTCTTTGTATCCATAATGGACCAGCACATGGCCTATCATAGGAGTTGAGAAATGTTTGAACTGAGTGGCATGCAGTTGTCTGGGTTACTTAAAAAAGTAAGGGAAAAAAAAGGAAATTAAGAAATCAACACTCTACGGGAGAGGCGGCCTGTGTTGTGGAACAGAATTCTTACATCTGTGAGCCCGGGTCCTCGTCATCAGGGACTTGCTTGCCGCTTCATGGAAGGCAGGAGCACTGGGCGGATGAAACCCTCCCTCTTAGTCAGCTCTGGCTGTTCATGGCCACTGCGGCATTTGCTCGTGTCAGCAAGGGCCTTTGAAGAACACAGTGCTGTGTGACTTTCATTTTTGTCTGCCTCTCTGTGCTCTGTAATTACTTTTATGGCTTCAAAAAACTATCTCAGCGATGTTTAGATGATATACCAAACCCATAGGAAGAAGTTTAAGATTCTAAGAAGGAAGGAACTAGATCCTATCCCATCCGACAATCAACTAGATCATTTTTAATGTCCAAAATCTTTTATCAATCATTTAAAAAAGTGGGCATGGTTTTATTAGTACTATTGAAAATCATGATAGCCAGCCTTTATTGACTTTGTATCATAGGCTGGGCTCTGTTTTGTGTGGTGTACATGTACATATATTTTCCTTTTGTTCTCATAACAGCCTATGTAGTAGGTACTTATGATCTCCATTTTGGGTGATGAATTGGGCCAGAGAGCTTACCTAAACTGACCAAGGTCACAGAGCCGTTAAGTGATGAAATTGGAGTCTGGCCCAGAGCCTGCATGTTAACCAACCATTAAATTACACATCCTTATGTGAAGAGCTCCTGGATTTAATATAAGCTTGTATTTTGCTTTTGAAATTATTTGATCCTGAATGTATTAAAAAAATCTATGTAGCACAAAAACAATCTATGTAGTTGGAATAACAACAACAAACATCCATATAGTAGTTGGAATAGCAATTAGATTTGGACCTTGGATACCTGGGTTTGACTTCTGGCTTTGCCAGCTGTGTGACCCTGGATATATAATATTTCACTTCTCTGGGCTTTAATTTCCCCACCTGTAAAAGAGCCAAGGGTCCTAGATGATCACAAGTAACCTTTTTGTTTTTTTGCTCCAATATTCTGTGCTTTTTAAATCTTGCTTTGGCCTTCATTAAATGTGAATGAAGTTGGACAGTGTAAATTTCTTTTTCTATATTATCTTTAGAGCTTCCAATTTTTGCTCTGGGGACAAAGGGAGTGGAGGAAGCCAAGTTAAGCAGACAATAACAGAGTAGAAGATTGGAAAGGAAAAGGGGAAACTGCAAATGGACATCTAGGTTGGTTTGAGTTATAAAAAAGACCCCACTCAGACTTGGAGTGATGCATGAGGAAGGCAGGTGGAAGCTGGCACTCCTAGGATCTCCGTGGAAGGCTGGACTATCAGACTGGAGCTTTAATCGGTGAGCCAGATCACCAAAGTTGGTGAAGACAATTGCTGCAGGCTTGGTTCTTAAAAATGTCATACATGTTTTTAGTATAGATTTTTGCTAAATGCTGTGGTCTTCAGATCCGGCAGCATGCATCATAATCACTAAAGTTCATTTCAAAGTACAGATTTCAGGGCCCTGCCTTATACCTATGGAATCAGAATAATTGGGTGGTACCCTGGAACCTCCAATTTTGCAAAGCTTTGTCGGAGATTTTGCTCTCCAGGGAGGTCTGTTTGTGCTATCACATAAAGCCTCTTGCCATCTCGCCATAACCCACCTGTCCAATGACATCTCCCGCCCGTGGCTGGCAACTCCACCCACTGTTTCCTGAAACCCTGAAAACCTTTGATCCCTTTCTGCTTGCACATGTGCATTCCAGGCTTGGCATGCCCTTTCCACCCCCACTCCACCCCCTCGTATGCTTCGGGATCTGCTGCTTGTCTTCCAAGGGCAGTGTGAGAGTCATATCACCTCTGAAACCTTTGTCTCCCCCCAGGAGGTAAACCGGGCCCTTGCTCAAGGCCTCCGGCGCGGCTGCTGTTAGAGCATTCGCCTCACTGTGCTGTCACCATCTTCCCCACTGAACTGCAGACGCCTCTGGGACAGGGGCTGTGTCCTCCTGAGGAACCCAGATTCCCAAATGCTAAGCATCTGGCATTTAGCAGTGTGCAGACGTCTGCTGAATGAATGATAGAACATACACAACAGCTTCCGCACTCACACCCTCGGTGGATCCTGGGGAGGAAGCCTGTCACCCCTGGGGGCAGCAGACTGTTGGGATAGGGTCTTGGCCAGATTCTGCTCTGAGTTCGGAATTTGAATCTTGGCCACCCCTCCCTGAGGTCGAGTCTCTGATGCGGTGTGCGACTTCTTATATCTTTGTTGCTGAAAGAGGGTCCTGGTTCTTCCATGATGAGGTTGCTGTGTGGCAGGCAGCCGTCCTGCTCTCCGTTGGGGTGGGGAGGGGAGGGAATCATCCCTTTGCAGGGAGAAGGTGCCGGCAAGCAGTTTCCAAGTTCCAGCCAGACTGCTGTTGTTTGCCCCCAAGTTTTAGTTTAACCACAGGGTTTCATTGAGACTTCACTAGCTTTTAACTTCTGGATTGACTTTGACGTTCAAGCCCAGAACTCTCTTTCATGTAATTAGAGTCTTAGGATTTAGTAAACTTTTTTTTTAACTAATACGTAATAGATGCACATATTTGGGGGTATACATGATATTTTCATACATTCATATAATGTGTAAAGACCAAATCGGGGTAATTGGGATATTTATCACCTTAAATATTTATGTTATCTTTTTGCTACCTAGCAAATGCTAGCCTCAAATTGAAAAAATTTTTTAATTTAAAAAAAAGTCAGGCAGGTGCGGTGGCTCACGCCTGTAATCCTAGCACTCTGGGAGGCTGAGGTGAGCGGATCATTTTAGCTCAGGAGTTCGAGACCAGCCTGAGCAAGAGCGAGACCCCGTCTCTACTAAAAATAGAAAGAAATTAATTGGACAACTAAAAATATATAGAAAAAATTAGCCGGGCATGGTGGCGCATGCCTGTAGTCCCAGCTACTTGGGAGGCTGAGGCAGGAGGATTGCTTGAGCCCAGGAGTTTGAGGTTGCTGTGAGCTAGGCTGACGCCACGGCACTCTAGCCCAGGCAACACGGTGAGACTCTGTCTCAAAAAAAAAAAAAAAAGTCATCTCTTTCAGGTCTGGATCTGAATATTCTTTGAATATTACCTTAAAGGAATGTGGTCAAATTTGTTCATTTAATTAGAAATGAAAAAGGCATAAAACTACACTCTGCTAACCTGTGGCCATAGATCACAAACTGGTTTTATGTTCTGCTTCCTTAGTTATTTCTAGTTATCGTCCTTAGGATTTTCATAGGAAAAGAGAAAACTTGTGAGTGAGTGAGAAAGAAGCTCAACTGTAATTTTTAAGAGCCAAACTTACTGGTGCAAAAGAGTCAAGGCTAATGTATTAATTTTTCTGATGATCATACTTCAGCCGGAGCTTTATAGATAGTGTGAGAAAAAAGGATCTAGCATAAAGCGTCTCTTGATGCTTATGGAAAACTGGCTGGGCGTAATTTTAACTGGGGCCTGTATATAGCTGTCATTGGGGCACCTGAGCTCTGATTTCCTAGAGCCTGGCACGTCTTAGGTGCCCAGGAAACAACTGCTGATTTGTTAAAAAATTTATCAAGTGAAGTACTTCATAGTTTGCCTGCAAGATGGATGGGCCAGCAGTATTCTCTAATATTTTTTAATATGGACCCAGGCATGCTAGTTTGAAGATGACTCAGAAAACTTGCTATTAAGTTTCATCCTTGGGGTTTTGAACTTGACCTTTTAGTTTTGATTCTTATGAATTATATTGAAGAGGCCTTAAGAAAATTTTGTCCTGTTGGTAGTTATGCTTTGAAAAGTCTCATTGCTATATCTGTGGGTGGGTATGGGGAGTAAGAATGAAAGTATAAAAAATAAGAACGTTTGTAGTTGGTTAAAGTGGGGAATTGGCTGGGCAAAGACAAATTACCTTTTCTTCTATATTTCTTGTTTGTTTTGTTTTGATTTTAATTGTAGGCCTTATGCCAGGACTTGACCGTCCCTTGTGTACTGTGGCGAGTAACACCTAGGCAAACTGGCCTCTTAGTCTAGACCAGAGACTGTCTGCGTAACAGAATTTTCTTTGATAGAAATGTTCTACATCCACCCTGTTCAATATGGTAGCCACTGGCCATTGCCACATGTGGCTGCTGAGCATGTGAAATGTGCCTGGTGTGTCTGAGGAATTTAATTTTTTAAAATTTGAATTTTAACAGTCGCGTATAGATAGCTAGTGGTTACCATGTTATATTATATTGAACAGCACAGGTCTAGGGCATATACCTAGTCCTACAAAGAAAGACTCGTTCTGCTTTAGCAGTAAAAGTAAAATTTTGTGAGTTATCTGATTTATGCGGTTTTGTATTGGAAATTTTTGTTGAGGGCTTACTTAGTACCTGGGCTCTGGGAGTGGGAAGATCAATCAGATAGGGGCCTTGTTTCTGAGGCATTGTTGGTGGGTGGTAGCAGGGTTGGGGCAGGCCTGTGGGAGTGGGTTAGGTGGAGAAGTACATGCACGTGATAATTATGGTCCAAACAATAAACACCCTCCCTCTTTAAGTATGTCGGTTTCATGCATTTTCAATGGACAAAATATTATTCCTAAGGAAGCGAAAATTTGTTCCTAAGGAGGAGAGGGGATCTTATTCTCTTTGTATGTAAGGCACAGACATGCCCCCAGTACGTCAACAGATAGTCATACATTTGTAGGATTAAAATTTGGTGGGAAGGTGATGTTTAGGGGAAAAATGTGACCAGAAAAGGGTGCTTACGGGAGCAGTAATGGGGAGGAGAAGCTTGACAAAACTATTTTGTGATGAAGACCTGTCTTTTAACCCATGTCAGCCTTTGACTTGTTGCCTCCTTCAAGGTACATTTAAGCAATTTTCATGGATTCTTTACCTGAAATAAGGAAGTTGGCAAAATGAACCTATATTCTTGAGCTCCATAGAGTTGTCAAAAAAGTTACTAATGTTGAACAATAACTGGGTTCAAGGTGTTCAGGCCTGGCATGCACCTCATTGTTACATATTCACCATTTATAAATATTCTTTAACCACAAGTGCACATGAAGAACAGCTTTACTGCTGGGTTATGTCATAGCCACTATTGATGGGACTTTATAGCTATAATCCTTTGAACACATTTTTTTTTTTTTATTGTTAGGTGAAAGAACTAAAGCGTTGGACTTGGGCTTAGCCGATTCCTGGCTAACATGACAGAGAAACAAGTCCTGTCTCCCAGGGTGGCTGGTTTCCATGCACAACTGATCTCTGATATGTTTACCACTTTGCTGAGGGCCATGGTGGCACCAAAACTTGGGATAGATTTAGGGTAGCCTCACTGACTTCCATCGGCCCCTCAAACTACCCACACTTCATGTGTGTCTACATAAGCGTATGTCTATCTGTATATTTTATATTGAGTACCTGTTATGATCTCAATCTTATATGAAGTACAAATAAAAAATCTTGTAAAAATTGTTGATACCTATATGCAACATAGCTAAAAACTGTGGTTATTATGTAAACACAGCTTCAAGATAAATTCCTAGCTCCTAAGCCCTTTTATACAGATATTTTGAAGCTATCATTGTCCTAGGTAGAGGTGATGTAAAAAATATAATGCTGTTTTAAATGGGTTCATAAATGCACATTCTGCTTTCATCATTTTAATGCTTTTCTACTCTGGTATAGTTTGAGTCATTGTAACTCATTAGCACAATAGGTTTACTCATGTACCTTCTGCTAAGGATGAAACAACTTTTTAAAAATGGCCCATGAATGTAAAGTTTGTCTTACTGTTTTGCATTTTTTAAAGCTATCATGCTTTTTGGTGTGCTTTCTGTGAAACTCAGAGGTGTCAAGTTCAGGGCGGTAGGGTGGCAGGTGCATTTTTAGCATTTTTTACAAATCACAGTATAGATAAGGACTAGAAATAACAAGTTCGTAGATATATTGAGTTTATTTTATAAATTTTAAAAAATAGATCTTATTTTCCTTTTTTTCCCCTTTTTTTGGTGGATGGACTTAGAAGGTGTTTGCTATGAGTTTGATTATTTTGATGGGCAAATACGTACATTCTGGGAGATTTGGAATCATGAACCCAGCATTAATGGCAATAAAACGAATCCCTACTTTCCAATGCCATTCATCTTTTCTTGATATTAAAACTGATGCCTGATGACAGCTCTGTTCCCTGTTCTATAGTGGCCTTTTATTATTGATCTTTGGTTGGGTAGCAACAGTTGCCAGAGAGGACTGTTCACTGTGGTTAACCCGCGTTCCTGCCTGAGTGGTGCGTCGCTTTTAACTGTGTCTTCCTGGAATGACACTTGAAAGAGCAGTCATCCTGTGTTAGCCCGAAAGGATCTCACTGGAATCCCACATTTACAAAAGCATGTCCTGGGTCTCCGGAGCAGGATGTCGCCGGAATTCTATAATCCTACAGCAGGGATAGCGAGGGATATCAGAATTCCACACCCAAGCACGTGTGTACGTCCTCTTAGGGATCGTCTTACCACTCACTAACCGAGAGAAGCATTTGCTATCCTTGCTGCTTTCTGTGGGGCTTCCCCGTTCTGCTTTGGTGTATTTTCCCAGCGGATGCTTGAATTACGATGTGTGCTGTTCTCTGCCTAACCTCGGCAGCCCTCGTTGATGCCGAGGAATGACACGGTGGCGGTGGCAGCAGCCACAGTGGGGGTGGAAGGTCCACGCTTGGAGAGGATGTGTGTTTTTATGGGTGACTGAGTCGATTTGTGTGCAGCGTGGTTATTTGTGTCGTTAGGCAGTTCACATAATGAAGTGGTTTACTCAGCACTTCCCCTTCAGCTCTCAGGGCCGCGGTGCATTTGTACACAGCAGTGACTACTCGCCCCACTTCTGCCTCCTTCCCATCCTAGGCCTTTCCCTTTGCTCCCCATGGATGGACTTTTTGTTTCGGCTTCATAACTAATAGCTCACCCCATCCCTGGCGCCACACACAAACACACTGCAATCACTTTTGGTAAAATAATGATTAACATTCATGAAAGAATGCAATTATTTTAGCTCAGATGAATCAAGAAATTCCTTTTTTTTGGGGGGGTGGATATTACTTTCTTGTGAAAGATCATTTGCCATAGAGCCATGAACTTGGTCTGGTCTGCCCTGCCCGTCTCAGATAAAAAATAACCGTTTGGAATGTAAATGTGAACTTGAAGGCATTTGACGTGTCAAACCAGTATTTTTCTAGTGTGGGTCTGTTCTGCCAGACCCCCATAGGTACCTCCTCTCTGCTCCCACTGATAAAGTCCCAGCTTGAAAACACACACAAAGTATGAAAACTATTTAGGACTAAAATTTTCCCTTTGTGCATGCGTTCTCTGCTGTAGGAAAAGTGTGTTGTTGGGAAATAGCTCAGGGAATAAAGAAAATGCAGAAGGTCTTTTGTCACCAAGAATCTGGCAGTGCATTCTTCTAATGCATTTTAAAGAAATTTGATTTTTATACACTACTTTTAGAAAGCTTAAAGTGAGAATTACTTGCAGGGTTTTTTTTTTATTTTTATTTTTTAAAGACATAATTCTATGGTCTTTCCTTTTTAAGAAGGAACAGGGTTTTTTTCCTTACAACTCACCTAGTATCTAGTGTGATCTTTTCATTTTTATTGGGGACACTGAGTCTTAGTGAGTGAAGTCACTTGTCCGAGGCCACCCAGCTAGCAAGGGGAAGAGTGGGGACTCTAGCCCTGGGCTTCCTATCTCATGGTTTCCCCCAAAAGCTGCTTAACCAACCAGTTGTTCACTTTGCCTTCTTAGTTTCATAGTGAGGGTGTTCAAGGAGGAGATGACATGCACCGTGAAAAACATCTCCGTTCTGTGTTCTCAGTCGATTATTGTTTATAAACCTTTTTGTTTGCTTGGTTGTTCGTAAGGAATCCTTGGCCATCTGGTTTTCCAAAGCAGTGTTTTGTTTCCTTTCTGGCCCTTCCTTTTTCTGTGGAAGATATTTTTGTTTTCTTTTGATCTTTGGAGGGGCGAGGCTATTTTTGCTTACATTTTAATCATTCATTATATTTGACATAAGCTTCTTAACTGTAAGAGTAACTAGGCTTCGGTTCTCCTGCATTGCCGTAGTAGACACACACACATACACACCCACACGCATGATTTTTGATTCCCAAATGTTTACAGTTGCCGTGGAACTCTTATTTCTAGTAAAAGATACTGCTGTGGAAATCTGCAGCATTTCCTGCTGAGCGTGATAGGGCCCAGGGACCCCAGTTACCATGGAAACTAATATTCAGCCACCAGGGTGGTGCCTCCCTTTAGAGCCGCATTGGAGCGCATTTCACAATTCAACACAATGCTGCCGCTTCCTCCCTTTCAAATAAGGAAATGGGAAAAAGCTGATGGATTGCAAATAAAATGAAAAAATACTGTTTCTGCTAAGGCAGAAAGAGACCTTTAGTATGCACCCTTTTAATGTGATTGTCAGAAGTAGGCCAGTACACAGCTTCACAAAGATGGCCAAAGGTACCTGATAAAATTACAAAGGAACTGTGGAGGAGAGGGTGAACGTTCTTCTTCCTGTCCTGCTAACCCACAGGTTCTCTTTGAGAGTGACGGGTGTGCAAGGCTGCCAAGGGCATTCACCGCTGACTCTGGTGGAGTCATTTGGTTTGCCAGAAGGGCTTGATGGCAGACAAAAGACCTTATACACTCCTCGTGTGCCGGCCACCCTGTATTTCTTGACCCCTCTCTCTCAGAACCAGATCTGAGAGCCTGGGATGGCTTGCCGGATTTCAGCCGTTCGGTCGCCACTTAAGCACGTGATTGCCATCTGTGCTTGTTCAAAGGCGGATGCTGATTAGGAGAGTGATACTTCATTTGGATAATACGCTTTAAGCTCAAGTGCAAGACATGTTGCTTATACTGGAACTCGGGGAAATGTGAGCCACGTAAATGTGCCACCTGACCTCCCCAGCGGTCCAGGGGCTCCTGCTGGTCACCAGCTACAGGTGAACCTACAGTATGTCTGCAGGGAGATGACAGTGACCCCGAGGCCTGGGTTCCCACTGCAGGTGTATAGACTCCTGTTTCATGAGATTGAAGGATAGCAAAATTGCCTCCACCCTTATTTAGATGGATGCCTGTTGCTCTGGTGTTTGTTTTTCCAAATGCATTTGATAAATCAAGATTGGGAATATGTGCTATTTGGGGATCTCAGTGCGGCCTTGGCCTTGTGCATTTACTGTGGACCCTCTGCCTGCTGGGGCCCTCAGTTCACCCCACAGCTGCTTTATCTCACACGGAGAAAGGTGGTGGGAACCCCATTTTGCAAACAAGGAGACTGGCTTGGAGACTTGAAAGTGACTTGGTTTAAATGTCACACACCTTTGAAGCAGCAGAGCCTGGAGTGTGCATCTGGTCCGTGTGAGGCTTCAGTCCCACATTCTTCCCCTCTCAGGGATCAGTTGTAGAACCAGCCCAGAGCTTAGGCCAAGGTCTGTCAATCTGGGCACTGTTGGCATTTGGGGCTGGATAATTCTTTGCTGTGAGGGGGCCGTGCTATGCCTTACAGGATGTTTAGCAGCATCCCTGGCCTCTGCATCCTCCTGGTTATGAAAACCAAAATGTCTCTAGACATTGCCAGATGTCCCCTGAGGGGCAAACGAGCCCTGGTTGAGAACCACCCAGCTAGACCCTTAAGGTGTTTTTACTGGGCAATTTAATGGAACTGTGGCTATGCCTTTTTGAAGCAGTTGTGAACAGCTTGGTTCATTTAAGCTGCTAGCTTTTAAATTATTCATAACCAAGTTATGATTTTAGAAATTGGACAGTCCATGCATTGTTTCATCTGAGAAACCACTACTCTGCCAAGTTGTATGTATAAAACTCTGTAAAAAGTCCACATCTTACTAAAAAAAGACTGCTTCCTTTTTACCAGAAGGTCATTTCCCAGTGTGAAAATATGCACATGTTTTTTTTTTCCCTCAAAAGATTAAGTCAAGTAAGAACAGGGCTGGCGTGAGCAGAGTGCTTGAGCTCTCGTTCCTGCTGAGCTGCCTCCTTGATGGGAAGAGGCCTGATCACAGCTGTGTGGCCTTGGGTGGGTCAGTACAGCCTCAACACCTCGGCTTCCTTGTCTCTGACAGTCGGGTCTTCCACACCTGCTTGTCAGGGTGACCGTGGCCGTGGAGGTCAAACGAGGTCATGGTTGCAAGAGTGTTTTATAAATTGCACAGCCCCAAGCAGCCGTGACAGAGGTCACAGTGCTCCTGTGTCATGTGACTTCTGGGTCCCTGCCCACGCTCCACCTGCTGGCTCATCAGGCGCTCACCGGGGGTTCCACCTCTGCCCTTGCTTGGCCTGTCTCCTCCCACCTGTCTGTCTCCAACTTGTGCACTGCTCAAGATCTAGTTCAATCCCTGTTTTTCCCTGAAAGACTTCTTTTGCCATTTTTTAACTCCCTATGATTCTGTGGGCTTTTTTATTACTAGCGTTTATTTTGTTTATAATTATTATAATTATGATCCATAATTATAGTTATTATTAGTTTAATATGTGGTTTATGATGAGATTGGAGGGATTAACAATGACTCGAATGAATTTTGAGTTTTTTGGGTGTCTCCCCCTGCACGTGCCCAGGTGTGCTGAGTCTGTCGTCTTCCCCTGCATTGCACACTCCCAGAATGCCCTCCCCCTGCCCTCACCTGCAGACTCCAGCCTGTCCTGCAAGTTCATCTCAGGCAGTCTCTCCTCTAGGAACTGTGTCCTCCTCAAGGAGCTTAGGAGCCTCCCCAACAGCTCTACCCAGAATCTGGGCTTCTCTGTCGTGTCACTGTAACACAGATGTATTGATACTAGATGTCACCTGTTCCCTTACCCACTCGTGAGCTTCCTCAAGGTGAGGGCTCATTTGTTTATTAACAAATATTGAGTACTACCCTTGTGCCTGCCTTGGTTTTTCTTTCTTTTCTTTTTGTCCTAATTGAGGTGAAATTAATATAACAGAAAATTAACCATTTTAAAGTGAACAATTCATGGGCATTTAGGACATTCGTGATGTTGTGTAACAACATCCCCGTGTAGTTGCAAAACATTTTCATTCCCACAAAAAGAAAACCTTGTACCCAAGATGATGAAAAAGTTCTGGAGGTGGATAGTGGTGATGGTTGCACAATAATGTGAATGTACCTCGTGCCACTGAATCGTACATTTATAAATGGTTAACACGGAGCTGAGCGTGGTGGCACATGTCTGTAGTCCCAGCTACTTGGGAGGATGAGGTGGGAGGATCACTTGAGCCTAGGAGTTTGAGGCTAGCCTGGGCAACATAGCAAGACCCCTGTCTCTTAAAAAAAAAAGGTTAAAATGGTAAATGTTGTGTTGTATATTTATTTACCAAAAACCCATACCCATTAAGCATCCTTATCTCCACTGCTCCCAGCCTCTGGTGCTGTTTTGTGTGTTATTCATCATTATATCCCTAACCCCTAACATAGAAGGGGGAAAATAAAGCTTTGTTGAGTGAATGAAATGAGTTTTACTTTAATACTGATTTGTCCTTATATATCTGTCTAATAGCTATGAAATGGGGAAAGTTACCTTTAAGGAAATTTCTTAGAAATGTTTCTCTAGTGTTTATTTAAGGGATGTTCTGATTACCAGTATCTCCATAGAAATGCCTTTTAAACCAAAGCTATTTTGTAAGTTTACTTACCCACCTCTTCATTATCTTTAGTTGACATTTGGGGCCGACAGTGTTGGTCCTGGTCCTGGTTCTGTACCTGGTGGTATCTGATTGGCACACTCTAGAACAAAGTGTTATGGAATCTTTCAAGTAATTGTAGCAATGGTCAAAGATATACCTTTTCTTAGGATGTTAATGTTTTTGATAACTATTTTCTTTTATGGGGGAAAAGGAAAATCTACCCATCCTTTCAAAAATTAATGTTTCTAACACGACTTCTTCCTTGAAACATGGCTGCCTTGTTGTTAATTCTTTTCTTTATGCTTACGACTCACAAAATCGTGTTCTTTTCTGTTACTCTGTAATTTATACAATTGTATTGCAGTTGGCTTGGGTAGAATTTACTTAAGCATAGTTGAGCCTTTAAATTTTCCTTCTGGCATGGACAAAAGCATCATTAATTATGAGTATGAATTCCTTTTGCAAAATGACAAGATCGAACATTTCCTCATGCCGGTAACCCAGCTGTCTCATTCTGATGCGCAACAAAGACTTTTTAGAGATTGTTTTTAATGGCCATGGTATCAGAGACTAAAAATTAAGAAGCTAAAGGAATGCAAAATAGTTTGTAGTTCATTTGTCTAGAAAAAAAATAAAGGTTTTTGCTATACTGTGGCTGTTTCTACTCCACTGATGCATTTGCGGTCTCCAAGTTATGGCTGCAGACCAAGTAATTGTGCTCTGCCGTTGTCAGATACAGAATTCCATTTGTTAAGAGGATCAGCATTTGAGAATCCTGGGGCCTAGGTCACCCTGTCGCTCCCCCTTGGTTTGGTGATGGAGATGGGTGTGATGTCAGAGCCCTCACTGGATGTGGTTACAGGGTCATTATGGCCTCACAACAGTCCACGCAGTAGCTTCTGCTGTGGCCTCTGGAGGAGGATGCACCGGGCTCTGATTCCAGCACATTGAGGCTTTTAACTGTCGTGTTATGTGACCTGGATCCTGAGCATGTCTGCTCAGCCGTTGGTTAACTGTCTCATTCAGATGGTTTCTGATGTTCCCACTTGCCCTGTATCCTGAGGGATTTGCTGCCAGAGAAGCTGACCCAGATGTGACAGTTGGTTCCTTCGTGTTGGAAAGGCTGTGTTGTTCCACTCTGTCTGCTTGGACAATTCCCAGGGCTTGCCCTGCCTCTGGCCTCTAGCTGGGGTTTTCTAGCCTGGAGATGGACCTGTGTCGTTGCATTCCTTTCCAGGGTGTCAGAGAAGCTGCGCTCTTAGAAATTCCCTGCTGAGTTTAGAGCCCTAGGCCCAGAGAGAGAGAGAGAGAGAGAGAGGGAGAGAGAGAGAGAGAGAGTGTGTGTGTGTGCGTGTGTGTATGTGTGTCTGTTTGTTTGTTTCTGTATATACATAAAGCTAGTATTTGATAATGTGCTGCAGGCTGGTGAAAGACTTTGTTTCTGCTCACAATTCTTTGAATGATGATTTTTGGGTCACTGTTTCCCTTCCATTTTTTAATGTAATTGTTTTTGAATCATGGGCCCCTTTTTAACCTAATGTATTTGTGTGTAAGGGATTTTTTTTTTTTTTTTTTTTTTACTTTAAATGGAAGTGCTGTCATGTTAAACACCAGGCTTAAATCACATGGAAATAAAATAGGGCCAGACAGTTTAATGTACTGTCGCTTCACTACTTTAGAAAACATCAGGAGAGGAACCAAGATGGTCTGGAAAGGAAGGGCCGGGATGACCATTTGTCAGTGTCAAAAAAAGAAAAAAAAAAAAGGCAAGACAAAATGGTTATCCCTGTTTCAAAGCCCACCCATTTTTGTTTTCTTCAAGAATGTGGTTAAGGATGTGATTTGGCTTCACAAAACGCGCTTTCTTTGATCGTATTTGGTATACATTTAGCTCGAAATACCATTTCACATTGTTGTATGTAGTCA
This sequence comes from Indri indri, assembly GCA_004363605.1. Taxonomy (NCBI): domain Eukaryota; kingdom Metazoa; phylum Chordata; class Mammalia; order Primates; family Indriidae; genus Indri; species Indri indri. The sequence goes on from RJWJ010002303.1 coordinate 79,076, forward strand.
CATGTTTTTTTTTGAGTGCCATGAGGAAAATGTCTGCTGCAGGTCATTTCCCCTCCCCACTTTGTCCCCTTCTTTGAAGGAGGAGCTGCTGGTTCAGTCAGCCGCCCCGAGCTGGCCTTGTGGCCTGGCCTTCCCCTCTGCCTCTCGGGGGCCAGACCGGCCGCTCCGGCCTCCTGCCTGCTGAACTCCCAACCTGCAGGATTGAGGCTACGGCCAGAGCCTCCTGTTCTCTGAGGCTGGGATCCACAGGCCTCTCTCCTGCCTCAGTACTGCCCCTCACACCTGTGGCCTTGCCCGCTGAGGGATTATGTGCCCTGAGAGAAGGGGAAGCGTTGAAGGGTCGCCACGTTAGTTCTGGTCCAGCCGCTTCACCACTGATGGTTGTGTCATCCCCGGGGAGCTGCTGTTCAGCAAATACGGCTAAACACAGCCTGGGGGAAGCTGCCGAAGATGGCAGTGGGCACAGGTTGATGAACAGTGTCCCTACCCTGCTCTGACTGCACTTAAAAATGACCAAAAAAATTGTTTTAGCGTAAAATGGAAAAGAGGGTAAATTATTCTGGTGCAAATGCTATCATGTTGTTAGAGTTAAGAAATTACGTAGTGTGCTGCGTAAGCACCTTCGATCTGGGTTGAATCCCAGCCTGTACTTTTTTTGCAGGGTGACCTTTGGCAAGTTGCTTTAACCTCTGTGAACCTCAGTTTTCTCATCTGTAAATTGGATGCGATAACAGCACCTATGTAGATTGTGGGGAAGAGTCTTTGAGAATATACATAAAGAGCCTAGTGCAGTGCCTGGCCCATAGTAGCCTTCATACGTTAGCTAGGATGAGTAAGGAAATCAGTTATTTATCAGTACATACAAATGTGCCATGGACTATGCTATGTGCTTGGTATAGATTATATTAATTAATCTTTAAAGAAGCGGTTCTGAGAGAGTATTGATTTAAACTAAACAGTGGTCATGTTATCTCTGTCATTGAAATATATTTAGGATGGGTACGTTTTCACTGTGGACGTTTTAAAAGACTTACCACAAAACAAAATGAAAACTAGGAGTGGCGTAAAACCAGTACCTTTCATGCTGGAAATAGCTCCTTTAGCATTAACCACGTGTAGGGGTCCTCTACTATAGAGAGAGGGGTCCTATAGTAGAGGGGTCCTCTACTATAGAGAAATACTATGTATTTCTCTCTGCTGCTGTGACGCTGAGCAGATTTGTTACTTGAGTTCATCATTTGCTTTTTTTGTTTGTTTTAAATGTCACTGGTTCCCTGTGTTGTTTTGGATTCGATAGATGCATTTATGTAAGGTTTCAACAGTCTAGCTTTTCACTTAAGAGGAAGCTGAGCTCCATAATCCTCCTTTTTGTCTCTAACGCTAGATGCTGGAGTCTGCTCCACGCGGAGGAAACTTTTCTACTCTAGGGTGTACCACTTAATCTGCAGGTGGCCTTGAACAGATTATTAACTTGCTCAAATGTGATTAAGGAGCTCCTCTCCTGTGGCCTAAAGAAACCACCGCTCCGGCCATGAGGGTCTTTGTGGCCTTGCTTAGCTGTCCTCCCCTAGGAGTAGGGACTGGGGCAGCATAAATGCAGAGTAGCAGTGGCCAAAAGGAAGTTGGTGGCTGCGACAGCTCCTGGAAGCCTTCCCTGTGTTGCCCGAGAGGTGTGTCCTCCATTCATACCTGCAGGAAAACTACCTGGCAACAGTGAAAGTTTTCTGACACATGTAATGGGTTGTTGAGTTTCTCTATTAAGAATTCATTGCTGGTGAGAGCCTGGATGTTCTTTCAAACAGATGAATATAACAGAAGTATTATAATACTATGCTATTTGTGTAATAAATATACTATATGCTATTAATACTGTAGAAATGTTATTTTGGATTCTGGCAGTTGAGTCCTTTAGTTGTGACATGTAGATAACCTGTTTTTTCCTATAATCCTCCCCACCTTTACCTTGGGGTGATGCCCCTCCCAGGCAGCTCTCCCCTGTGGCTTAGCTGCCAAGGGCTTCCCTCTTGACCACTTTTAACGGAGAACAGAGGCAGCAGCTGACTGTCAGTGGCCCTTGGAGCTTTGACATTTGGAGGGGACAAGGACGCTGCTCAGGTGACTCATCTTCCTCCCTGCCCAAGCTGCCTGACTCATGGCCTTGCCTGGTATTCTCTCCCAGCGTCCAATTACTGAGCCTGGGATTGAGTTGTCCTGCTTGGGAGAAGCCCTGTGTTCCAGATGTGGTGGTCTGTTCCAGTGATAAAGAAGTTGCCATTTACAAAAATCTCATCCTAGAGGACCGTTCTGCCTTTCACATGTTATATATAGAAAACTCTGACATGAATCTTAGTTTTCCCTGCGTGTTTCCAAGGGCTTGATATGTACACAAGGATCAAGAGAACTGACTACTTGCTTTACTCTCCATAATACTAATATTAAAAAAATTCTGAAGGTAATAAAGACGAAGTTTAAAGACTATCTTGGCAGTTGTTAGAGGAGATTTTCATTAAATCTCAAACTAGTGTGTATGTGAGGATTATTCCCTTTTTGAGGGTGACTGTTGGGTTTTAGTCCTGGTTAAAGCTTGTGCAATGTGTTGTATGAATTATCTCCCACTGAAGAATTAGGCATCTTCCAAGCTGTTTGTCCTAGACCTTGTTGCAAATGTGTGGGAAATTTTGAGATTCCCATAAACTATAAATCTTCTGTTGGTATTCTTTGAAGTTCATTTTGCACTTGGATAAGGAGGATTGTGAGTTGAGTGATACCGCATTGCAGGTTTCTATTAATATACCACATTCAGGTTTTCCATTGTGACCAAATGGCCCTTGGTTCCTTGGTTCAGTCAACATGCTCTGTGAAGTTACCACTACGGTGTGCAATTGCTTTCAGATTCTACATGTGTTCAGTGAGGATGGTCATACCTACTTTTAGAGTGGATTTGAGGATGAAAGAAAACCTTTTGTTAAGCAAAAAGAACAAACCTGAGCTGAGATGCGGGCACTAGGTTTGGCATACTTCCTAACTAAAGGACTTGCCCTCACAAACCAACCTTGTCTCACCTGGGATTCAGACCTTGCCTTGGCTGAACCATAAATCATCACTTGCCATGGACCAAAGAACCTCTTATGAATAGTGTCCATCAGGAGAGTGTAACTGAATGCCAAAGGTCTCCTGAGTTCATGCTCCAGAAGAGAAGTGGCAAATGCATGGCATGTTGTTCATTGAGCTAGGTCTGCCTACCCCCAGATTTACAGGTTGAAGTGGAATTTAAGAGTAGGGAAAATAAAGGAGCATAGGTGCTTTATAGTTGAAGGAGTGTGTTAGGCATGTGTGTCTGTTTCTAATGGAAAAAAAACCAATGAGTTGGGGTCTGCAGGTTCCATGATGGTAGAGATGGGGTTGACCATGTTCATCTTTGGCTCCTGGAGCCCGGTACATCGTAGAGGCTCATTACAACCTTTGTTGAAGGAGAGGGTGGATGAGTGCCTACCAGGCCCCTGCACAGAAGCGTTGGGGTTATTCTAGAAAGATGTTTTTATGTCTGTTCTTACAGGATAGAGGATTTGGAGAGGTTAATTAGTTTTCCCCAGATCACAAGGCTAAAGCGCAGGATCAGGATTTTAAAGTTGGGAATTATTCCTGTGAGACCACACTAACTTCCTTGCCATAAATATGTATGCTGTCTGCTAGCTAAAATCACCTTTGAAGTGCATTCAGTGGATCAAAGGGGAACCAGCTGAGATCATGGTTTTGGAGGGATCAGCCTCAACTTGTCACTTCCATACTGAAGCTATAACATTGAAAGCTCTCAGGGATCAAAACACTTAGAAGAAAAGATACATTTTGGTGTCCTTTATATCTGATAGTATGACCAATACTGAGCACACAAGAGGCGTCTTATGAGTATCTACTGATCTGATTCAGAAAATAGGAATAATGATTCTTATACTTTTTTTTCTGAAAAGAAGGGAATGAAACATCTAAACTTTAAGCATTAAGCAGGCACATTTTAAAATGTGTGGTCCTCTGCCGAGAGATGATTAAGGAGTCTTTAAACTCTCTTGGGATTCATGTAACAGAGGTAGGTGCTTTCTTTCTGAAATATGCTTTCGTGATGTTCTTGCCTGGTTCTTTTCTGGTTTAGGCAAACCTCTAAACCTCCCTCCCCTATAAATAAAGAAAAAAAACCAGTTACACCGTATCCTAAAGGTTAGCATCAATAATTTAAAGCAGAAATAGTCAAACTATAGCCTATGTGCCATGTCCAGCCTGCTGGTGGTCCTTGAGCTGAGAATGGTTTTAAAAGAGTTGAAAAAAAAAAGATGAAAACAGTAATATTTTGTGACATGTAAAAATTATGTGAAATTCAAATTTAAGAGTACATCCATAAAATTTTATTGGAATATAGCCATCTCATTCATTAGTGTTTTTGTCTATGGTTACTTTGTGCTACAATGGCACAGTTGAGTAGTCATAACAGAGACCAAATGGCCCACAAAGCCTAGAATATTTACTAAATGACCTTTTCTGGAAAAATTTTCCTGATTTTGATTTAAAGCAAATTACTTTGGGAGGAAGGGGTGGGGGTGGAGGTAGAAAACATGTTTTCCTCTTACCTTTTCCCTTCCTTTGGTAAAATTGAAATGTTCAACATGAATCTTTCTTTTAAAAATTTCTCTCCGCCTCCTGAATTCTATATTCCTAAATCGAGAGTCTTGATTGGGGAAGATAAAAAGAAGAAAGCTAATAACTGGTGATGGTGGAGACCAGGAGAAGGAGAGCCCTGGTGTCACTGAGCAAGAGTCTTCTGCTTCTCACTCCCGTTCCCTGCGTCCATCCCAGGACCTTTAAAATTCTGAATAGTCGGGTTTTTTTTCTTTGCCTCACATGGGGAACACAGTATGAGAATGTTCATCTGACCGACTTTGTTATGTATACAGTGAAGAGTACTGGACGTGACACAGTGCCTCGTGCCAAGTTCTTTTAATCAGCGTGTGCTTTGTGCCTGTTGTTGGCCGGTTCACAGCACCGAGTCTGGCAGGCCTGGTTCCTAAGGTGAGGTTGCATTTTTTCTCTTCCTCGAGCCTACTGTGGTTGGGTTTGGGTTTACTTTCTACTGAGTCTGAAGCCCCAAACCTCAGATTAAAAAAGAATTCAAGGGAACTATGACCTTTTTTTTTTTTTTTTTGACACTTTAAGAAGACTCTTAACACCTAGGGGGAGTTGGGTCTCTTTGTTTCGGTGAGGAGCCGTCTTGGGAGCCAAACACTGACAGTGTGAATGAAGACAATAATATTAGCCTCGCTACTGCCGAGGTTTAGGTTTGAGCATGCTCTTCTATTTGCCCAGGCCTAGAGAGTGCGGTGGAAGGCCTGCCAAGTTGCTTCCCATTCGTGTTTGCCCACATGAGGTTTTGAGCTGAAAGTCTCTGGACGGTAGTGAAATGTTGACTCGATGAAAGATCTGAGTGTTCTGAGGTCACTGGATTAGATGGTGAAGAAGGTCTCAACCAGAGACGAGGAGCTTTGCTTTTGTTCTCTTCCATATCATTTTTTTCCACGTTCCTGTAGTGTCTTTACTTTTTAAAGACTTTAGTCTTTAATATAGCCTTTACATTTTCCATGCATGTTAGGAATAATGTTCAGTTTTGTGAAAGTTCCGTTACACATTCTCGGTTGTGATTAATATTTAAAAATAAAGTCATTAATGAACAGCTTTTCATTCCTTTCTTCACAAACTTCTCGTGTGTCTAACTTAGCCTTAGAAGTTCTTTGCCATTTTTCTTATTTAAAAAAAATTGGGGGTGGGGGGTGGGGATTAGAGTGTGATGAATTAATGAAGGAGGCAGCACAGCCCAAATGTAACTCGTGTCACCAGGGTCTACCTCACGTACTTGTTAGAATCAAATATAAAAGTGCTTTAAAGGATAGAAGCTGCTACATGTTCAGAGCAACGTTATTCACGATAACCTAAAGGTGGAAATGACCCAATGCCTGTCATGGAGTGAGCGAATAAACAAATCGTGGTATGTACACAATGGAATATTATTCAGCCATAGAAAGGAATGAAGCACTGATGCTGCAACTTGGATGAACCTCAAAAAAATGCTACCTGAAAGCCAGACACCAAATGTCTCATATTGAATAATTCCATGTATGAGGAACATTCAGAACAGGTAAATCCATAGAGCTAGAAAGCTGATTCCTTTTACCAGGGGCTGGTGAGGGCGAGAATAGGGGTTTATTTTGCGGCAAAGACAATGTTTCAGAACTAGGTAGAGGTAGTCATTAACACAGCATTATGAATGTACTAAATGCTACTGAATTGTTCACTTTAAGATGATTAATAGTATGGCAATTTTACTTCAATTATAAAATACACACACATAACCTGCATCAGCACCATCACCCCCGCTTGATGCCAGCAGCTGTCAGCCTTGATGTACTTGGTCCTCAACTCCGTAATAGATGGAGAACCAAACACACCGTTATCCATGGGGGATCCGAGCAGGGCTTGGAGGCAGTAGAACTTGCTCAAGGTCTAGTCTTTGGGAGGTGGCAGGTGTAGGATTGGCTCCTGGGTTTCCTGTTTTCCACCCATCTTTATTCACTACTGCCACATGGTGTTTGCTTGCAGGTTGGCAGGGGAGGCTGACATGTTGGATATACTAGTTGAAGGATCAGTGTTCCTCTGAAAGCTTCAGGTCTGCCCCTCACGGGGAAGGGCCAAGCTCCCCAACCGTACCTGCCATGAAGCAGAGGGTTCATTCACTCTGAATTTTGCCTGGTTCTCCCCACTTCTCTGAGCTGATTTTCTCTCTTTTAAAATAGAGAGAATAAGGATGATAAGAGAACGTCCCTCCTAGGATTGTTGGGAGTTTTTAATAGGATTGTGCAGCACCTGGGCGAGGTTTAATATCCATTCTATGCCTGCCCCTTAAGATAGCCTGGTTTAATCAGTTTCGTGGAAAGATTCAGGGAAAAGCCTTGTGCCCTCCAAGGTGGACTTCCTCACGAGCCCCTTTCTGCCTTACGTCGTGCCCCAGCTGGGACCGTTGACCTTTTCCTGTCTTCTGCTCTCCAAGGGGGACCCTTCCTGTGTCTGCAGTGACGGGAACAGATGTCACAGTTGGGTGGCACTGACAAGACTGAACGCTTAACTGCTTCATCGGCAGCTCACCTCGTGCCATTTTTCAGGTAGATCTGGCAGTTGGTTCCAGGAAATGCAGCCAAGTTTGTGAAATACTCTTAGGCTTTAGAAAAAGAGAGAAAAAGAAAGAACTCGTGCTTTCCTCTGCTTGACACACGACAGCTCCAGCTTCGGGCTGCCCTAACACGAGGCGAGAGAAACGTGCGGCTTTGAATCTGGGGCTCCTTCTCGTCCTGTAGTAACGTGGATTGATGTGGCCCATCTGTGCCGCTTCAGAACAAACACGAATGAAGTCACCGTGCTTAAAATAGTGCAGGGTGGAATGGCTGCGAGCAGCCCTCTCTCTTCCATCTTCCTGGGGGACTGTCACATGGGGTTTTGGAATCGTGGCTGTGGGTTCGGTTCCCTGGGCACCACACCTGGGTCACGCGTGTGCTTGTAACCAGCTTTTCTTCACAGGCAGCATGCCTGAGAGTGAATTTTTTTTTTTTTAAAGGAACATTTGCTGTGAAAATGTATATGGTCTCTTCTTGGGCCTGTTATTTAATTTATGTGACTTTCTTTCATCTCTCCTGTGCTTTCATTATGGATTTTGGTGCCACTTCAAAACAGAGCTGCCTTTACTAACATAATATACCAGTCCAGTGTTGAACGTACAGCAACTTCATTTGCAAGCTTGGGGTGACCCTGAAGGAAATCTTCACTGCTTGGTCCAGAGCCAAATGCACGGATTCAGTTCTTAGGGTTTAACTAAAGAGGAAAGGAAGTAGAAGTCAGCATGGTTCTCTTTCCTGGACGGTTAATGAAAGGCCACATTGCTCCATGATGTCCTTCTTCCTTCTCCGTATTTTTAAGTGGATGAAAATAATATTAATGCCATCTTTGTGCCCTTATAATCTGGGAGTATCGTACTACTTCACTCCACACATGCTGAAAAAATACATCCCTCATTAGTCTCCCTTGGGATAATTATGAACACATATTCCAGTTGACATCTCTGTAGATGTGGCTTCTGATTTCTCTTAAAATTCCTACAGAGTAGTACTTACTATGCATGGGAACCTGTACCCTTAGTGTGTGTTGCATTGGTTGGGGATTTTCCTGATGGTCACTGAATATGGCAAACATTGAGCTTTTGTCTTATTGTCCTATAGAAATAGTATTGATCATGATATGTTTATGAAGTCTCAATCTGCGGGGAACATTGGCCACGTTCCCCGCAATGTTCCCCGCATCAATCTCTTCTTCCTAAGTTATTTTTACAAAGGAAATGGATGTTGGTCTTGGTATGTATTTCTTGAGGCGGGATGCCATATTCTTAATTAAGGTGGTGGTTATATAAGAGATGTTTGGTGTTTGTCCTGCAGGAGCTGTTGTCTAGGTGAAGTCAGGTGTCCATAGCCACTGTTTTTAAACTTGTACCTGGGACATCTTGAACTAATTTGCTACTGCCGTGGATCCTTCTCCAAAGTTTGAGCCTCCTAGTGGGAAGAGGGATAGGGATGTCTCAGAACACTCTATCTCCACTTTGGTCATGTGCTGAAAAGTTCTTTCCTTTGTAGAAACTTTGGGAGTCCCTGTTACATGTGCTGTGGAGTTTTAGAAGGGACGGCAGCCGGGGAGGGCAGGCCCAGGGAAGGAATGCTTCATGAGAGAAGCGCGACTTTTCTGGCCCTTGAGAGAGAGTGAGTGACTAGAAAGAGGACGACGGCCTAGCTGAGCCCTGTCATCTGAAGTGTGCTGTCCAGCTTGACACTGACGCAGGACTGCAAGAAGACTGATCTGTGGAGTGGAGAACAGGTGGATAGAAGCAACGAGAGAAAGATAGGTTGGCGCAGGTTGTGGAGGTCAGATGAGGATTTCAGGGCTCAGCGGAAGGGTTTTGGGGTTCAGAAGTGTTGAGGGGAGCGATGTATTTAAGGGAGCTTAGCCTGACACATGGACACGGGAGGGAGGGAGGGCAGATTAGAAGGATGGTGGTTGGAACAGTCTAGGCCTGAGGAGCTTATTGGCAGTACAGATGCAGAAAAAAAACAAAAACATAAAACAGAAAGACAAGTGTTTCCGAAGTTCTCAGTAGGGGGAAGAAGGGAGGGACAAAAACCCACCTAACAGGTACAATGAAAGCTATTTGGGTGACAGACACATTTATAGCCCTGACTCAAGCCATGTAACAAAAACATTGGTACCCCTTTAATATTTTGAAATAAAAAAAGAAAAAAGTTCTCAGCTGTGATCTTGATGGCTTCGTCTGAACTGATCACAATGGGAAACTAAGGATGGCCCCGTCTTATATTTTAATACAGCAGCACTGTGTGTTCTTTCGGGGACCAGGCCTTTTGGCACTCCCGGGGTCTGTATCCTAAGCCATTTTAAGGAGATGATTTGAAGTCTTCAGAGAGAGAAGAATTCTAAAGCCACCTCCTTTCATCTACTGTCTCTGGAGTTTTCCTCATTAGCCACTTTAGAGAAGGGACGAATTGGTTTCTTAATAACTAAGAGCTAGGAATTCTTTTTATTGCTGACCCTTAACCTCCAGCTTCACTGCCCCCAATATAGACATCCAAATGCTATGGCGTAGTGAAAGCTCTTGGGAAGTCGTAGCGCGCGATACAAATGGTGTTTATTATAAGCCCACTTCCTTGCTGTTAGTCATGTTGCTCAGATGATCAATTCTAAGCGTATCATGTTTGCTGAGCTCATATACATGTTTGCATTGAAATTAGTTGCTTCGTATTGATTTCCGAGACTCCTTTTCCAGTAGAGCAAAGTCACAAGTCCCTAACCGTGCCTGCGGGGCTACCTGGGTGCCCCCTGCCTGATTCTAACCTCCTTTGCCACCACTTGTCCCCCTGTTTGCCCAGCCGTACTGGCCAAATTCCTTTCCACCCCAAGAGCGCTGTATTTGCTGTTCCCTCTGCTTGGAATGCTCTGCCCCAGACCTTTGTGTAGTTTCAGCTCAAACGTAACCTCAGAAGGGCCTTCTCTGACTGCCTCGGCTGAAATACTCCCATCCTCCTCTCACTGCATACCTGTGTACTTCCCGTTCCTCGGCTGTGTTTTATGGCACTTCGAATTCTATGAAATTCTCATTTTTTTGTGTGAATACCTTTGTTTCCCTCCCACTAGCGTGTAAGCTCCATGAGGGCAGGACTTTGTCTTGTGTACCTGTGTATCCACAGTACCTGGCGATCAGTAAATAGTTGTTGAATGAGTGAATGAACCAGAATTTTAAATGAATGACTTAAAAAATAGCCTGTGCCTGTAGACACATCCTTCTGTGGAGATATTTGGTCACTATTAGGAGCGCGCAAGCGAGTTACTCGCATCGTCTGCCTTTGCATACTGGAGGCAGACTAATGTTATAGCAATCCATTTACTTTTGTCAGTACTAAACCCAAATGAGTGAATGTGAACTTTGATGAGTCAAATGGAACCAGCAGATTTTAGCACGAGCTAGAAAGCTCGTCCCTTTGCTTTGTGTCCCTGAGTATGTGCAGACAAAGACACTGAACTTTAGTAGAAAGCAACTAAAAATGTGTAGTTCGTTGACTTTGACGTATCTCTGGCTGGGACCTTCCACAGTGCTGTAGCATCCTGTAAAACAAGCAAGAGAATAAAACTATCTTGAATGTATTCTCTAGCCAACTCTTTTTTCCCCCCGCTCCATGACATCTGGCCTTTGTCTAAAGGAACTGTTTTTCCATTTAGGATGTCTGTCGTTAAAAGTGTACATTTCAAGCTTGGAGTGAGCTGTACTGTAAACGCTGTGTGGTCATCTTGGTTTGTGCAAACATTAGGAGCCAAACACTTTTTTTCCACCCCTTGGTTAGCATCATTTGTCACAGTATCTCCGCATAGCAAGATGGTGACACCTACGCAGTTTCTCAGGCTGTGCTTTCTACTAATTGTTTGTTTAATTAGAAAATGAGTAAGTATTTATACAGAAAATAGAATCCCAGACTGTGGGGATGCAACCTTCTCTAATTGTACCGTGTTATCATGATCTCCTGAGGATTGCACTTTTGGCGTGTGTAGGTGGGAAAGGGTCTTATTTTGTTGCTGCTGTTTACCAAGAGGTTCATTTTTTGCTCAGCAGCTCAAGCAGAGCGGAATGAAATCAGGTGCCAATAAACTTGCTCTGCAGCAAGGATATAAAAGCCAGATACAATCAAAATGTCTGTCTAAACCGTGAAGCTTGTGTTCGTTCCACAGCTTTGGCTGGGGACCTGCTACATGCAGGACGTCATTGAAGGTACACAGATGGGTGGGAAAGGGCCCATGTGTACCAAAAGGTGTGTTTTTCACTTCACAAGGACAAAGTGAGTCAAATCTTGATAAGCTTTGTGGAATTTTCTGGGTAAAAGCTTGTGTCAGGTGAGATCCTGTCGAGAGAGATAAGAATGGGGTTTGGGTTCTGGGTGTAGGGGCTGTTTTTTAGCCGGCTGTGATCACAGAGAGGCAGGAATCCATTTGCAGACCCACTATGGGCACGAAAGAGCTAGGGGAGTTTAAAAATGGACCCAGGATGGGAAGACTTCCTGCTGTAGTTGTGAGCTGAGGTCTGGACACCCAGCTTTCTGTCTCCTGGGTGGAGCAATCCGGTGACACCTCCTGTCTACAGCATCACTCTCCAGAATAAAAAATGCCTGACAAGATGGGGCATATGGAACTGATTGTGCCTGTAAGAAAACAAAAATAGACTCACCGCTTTTCCTCCAGTGGCTTCGTGGGAACCCCTGTGGCTGATTGCCCCAGGGCTGCCTCCATTGCTGTCCCGTCCTGCCACCATCTTGGTTTGGAGCCTGACAATGGAGGTGAAGCTTTGGAGACTTTGATGTTAGGTCAGAGCTTAGCAGCTGTGTGACCCTGTGAGCTGTGGAACCTTTTAAGCATCAGTTTCCTCTCGTCTGAAACTGTAATAATATCTACCTCACAAGGTTATTATTTTTCTTATTGTGGTAAAATATACATGACATAAAATTTGCCATTTTAATCATTGCTAAGTGGACGATTCAGTGGCATTAAGTGCATTCACTTTGTGCAGCCATCACCAGCATCCATTTCCGGAACCTTTCCATCTTCCCACACTGAAACTCTGTACCCCGTAAGTGACAGCTCTGCATTCCCCCCAAAAGAGCTGAGAATTGAATCCGTGATTTGGGGCTCCATGTGCCTGCTGTTCTTTCTACCACATTATAACTCGAGAGGGTTTGTCGTCGTTGTTTAAGACATGTCCTCAGAGTCTATTATGTGAATTGGTACTATCTACGAAAGTGCATTTTCTAAATAAACTTAGTCCTGTCCTTGCTCCATCACTGAGGTTAAATTAAGAATCTGAACTCCCAAGGTTCGCTGAAATTCTGAAATTCTCACAGATTAACGGTGCAGAGTTTGGCCACCTCTCCTGCGTGCTCATCTTGGCATGGGTTCTCTGTCAGTGTTTGATGTTGCCGACCAAGTTGGAGGTGTCTCCTCCTTCAGCTTCAGGGATGCACTGGTTCCTGGTTTGCCTTCTCTCTCTCTGTTCCTTCTTGGACTTCTTTACTGGATTTTCCATTTTCTCCCCCGTATTGTCATTCTTGGAGGTTCCGTTCTGGCCTTCTTTCAGAACCATCTAACATTTCAGCAGTTGCCTTGAGAGGACATAAGAACCTGCTCATGTCTCCAGCCCTCCTCCCTCTGTCCCCCAGGGAGAGCTCCTTCCCACAGAGGTCATTCCATCATCTCAAACTAATGATCTAAAATCAAATTCTTTTTTTTTTTTAATGGAGATGGGGTCTCACTGTGTTGCCCAGGCTGGTCTTGAACTCCTGGGCTCAAGCAGTCCTCCCACCTTAGCCTCCCGAGTAGCTGGGATTACAGCTAAAGTCATATTTTAAGAAAGGAGGACATGAAGGCATTACCTTCTCCTTCTCTCCCCTCTACCTGAATCCCAGCCTGCTCCTAGAATGTGTTTTTTTCTTATAGAGCCAGCAAGGCTAGACTGCTGTCTTGGGCTTAGACTCATGTGAACTTTTACTTCTTAAATGGGAACCTTAATTTCTGTCCTTATGCCCATCACCACCTTCATCTCTCCCTCCTGTGCTCCTCCAGCGCCCTCCTTGCCAGCCTTCCTCTTCCTCTCCTGGGTGGCCTCCACACTGCTGATGGATTTTCTTTCCTGTGGTTCACGTCTGATCGCGCCACTTCCCTGTTTGAAACCCTCCATGACTCCCCATCAGTGGCCACATGATGAAAGCTCACGCTCTGCCAGCTGGGCTCATTCCTCCCCTGATGATCCCTCTCCATTCTCCCTCTGCTGTCCCTACCCCCTGACCGGACACATTGTCACAGGGGCCCTTTATTTTTTTGGATCTCAGACCCCTTCGAGGAACTAATGATAGCTGTGGACCGCCTCCCAGGAAAGGTATGTGTTCACCCAGTTTTCATTCATTTTCAAGGGGGCTGTGGATGCCAGCTGTGAACTCCGCCTGATGCCCGTGCTAGACCGTCTGTGGGAAGACTGCACTCTCAGCCTCTTTGCCTTTGCTTGTACCACTTCTTATGTCTTTGTTCCTTGTGCTTCCACCACTGTTTTCTTCAGTGCACTTTCCTGCCAGAATGAATTTTTCCTCCTATCGTACCGTATAGCACATCACCACAACATCTGTTTAGCGTTTGTTGCAGTTGATAGTTTGCATGATGCCTTGCATGTGTTATACACACAGTTGTGTGTTCATTTTTTCTTCATTCAATAGAAGTTTTTTTTTAGCTCTTGCAAGCTAGCCACAGTGCTTGTTCTAGGGATATGCTAGAAATATGGTCTAGTCCCCACCCCAGTGAGGTCAGTTTAATGGAGCATGTATACAGATAAACAGGTCATTATAATGCAGTGGGACCATAAAACAGCTAATGATTATTGAGCATTTACTGTATGCTCAATTACCTGCGTCATCCCTGAATTCTCATAACGGCTCTGCGAAATAGATGAAGTAACTGAGACACAGATGGGTTAAATGACTTACCCCCAAACACGAGGCTCATCAGTGATAGAGTGGGACTTCAACACTGAAGTCTGTCTCCAGGGGCCAGCTTTGTTATTGTTAGGCTTTCTAAGACCAGCACGGCCAAGCCAGGATGCTGCAGGAGGCTGGGGCAAAGGAGAGGAGTGAAGTCAAGCCAGGAGGAAATCACCGAAGGCTTCCTGGAGGAGGATGGAAGATGGGGATGAAGACAAAGTAAGCAAAGGCCCAGAGGTGAGATTGAGCGAATGAACTTTGGCTGAAATTTTATGAACTGAGCTCTGTAGAGATGGAAAAAGGGAAGCAGGCAATGACTGAATAAATTGAGGCAAAATATAGAAGTAGCCACTGAATAGATTGCTGAATTGAGCAAAGAAATCTTTAAAGAATTCTAGAGACACAAATGTCTCAGACACTTTAGAACTAATTTTTATTTTCTTATTATATACATATTCAAATAGTTTTAAGTGCTGATTACTTGATAGATTACCTGGTACAAATATTTGCATTTGGGTGACTTATATATCATCTCCATGCTCAGTATATGTGTCAGTAAAATGGGGATAAACAATACTGATTTCCTCAAACCCAAGGACTGTCAGTTTAACTGCAATTTTAGTTTATGTAGCACTAAGAAAACAGTCCTACTAGCTGAACTCTGACATGCCTTTCAGAGATGTTCAAGTGTGGTGGGAGGGGAAGGATGACCATAAAATTTATTCTAGGATTGGTCTTAGAATCAATGAAATCGTATATTTTCTAGAGTAATTGTGGACAGTGCTGGATGCGTGGCAGTTACTCAGCACGTGTTGATGCTGAGGGTGGTGGGGGTCGTGTGTATATGGAGAAGGAACCAGGCCAGGAGGCCGAAGTCATTAATGACTCGATGTAAGCAAAAGCTATCAGTAAAATGCTCCCGTTGCAGATTTTGCAGATTTCAGACTAGACAGGTTTTCTGGCAAGCAAGAGCCCTTGCTGCCTGTAATTCCACGTTACTAGGAGCTGTGAGTATGTATGCTTTTAGGTCTATGACAACCAAGTGGTCATATGCCTTTTTAAAGCCTAAAGGGAAATGAAGGGCTTAATTCGAGTGTGTGGCCTCTAATCTTGTGTGCCCCTAAACTCTGATCTGCACACTCCCAACGATTAGAGAGACGTTTTGTAACCTGAAATGGTTGGGTTCAGACTGGAATGCCTGGGTGCTACCAAATTAAAGGCCAATGGAAAGCTGCTTGGAGAACCCGGCCTCTGGCACTTGTGGTAGAGGAGCATGTATCTAGAGACGGGCCTTGCCGGGAGGAGATGGCCACGCCTGTGTCTCAGGCGACTGTAATTAGGACCGTTGGCTTGGCTGCCCCATGATGACAGGTTGGTCTCAGGCCTGCGGTTCTAAGTCCCGAGACCACTCCTGGGAAAAGCTCGGCAGAACCGTGAGTGGCACCCCTGAATACTCGAGGGGGCAGCCTTGTCGACACTGGCTCTGCCACCAGCCTGGCCGCCCTCTCCTGGGGCCCTACCCGCGCTTCACCTGTCTTCACCCTGAAGGACGTGCGGTGCCTTCCCCCAACCCGGGAGTAGGTTACTTCTTCCTCTGCACACACCGCTTGGCCAGACCGACTCGCCCTTGGTGTTTAGACTCAAAAGCTGGGCGCCATGTCCCGAGGAGGCCTCCCATGATCCTCACTGCTTCCTGTGCTCCTGCGATGCCCTCGGCTTGTCTCTTGCATTGTATTTTTTGTCCTCATTTTCTGTTTGTGTCTTTGCCCTCCTTGGGCTGTGTCTTACTCAACTTTGTGTCCGATGTGCTTTGCACGTAGGAGGCTGTTTACAAGAGGGCACTGGAGTGGATGGAGGGGCAGAAGGTCCTTTGAGGAGGAGGAAGAGGACAGCCTTTTATGTAGAGGAGTAGAGAGCCACGTGTGCAGGGGAGGCCAAAAAGAAACAAGAAGAATTCACAAAACCTGCTGCTTTAAGGAGAGTGGGAAGAAAGGGGAGGCGGGACAGTCCCACTCTTGACCTTGGTGGGTTCATCCATGGGCAGGTGGAGTGATTCCGGCTGACTGTGCACACATGCCCCTGGGTTTCCTAACTGGCCTCCTGAGTCCCTGGCCCTTCCCTCAGGGGCTTCAGGTTTGGGGAGGAGTGCTGGGGAGGCCCTCCCAAGCACAGGATGTTGGGGATTTTCCTTCCCTCCAGGGACCGGCGTCCTTGGCTTCATTTTTAGATCTTTGCCAAGGCCTGTGTGGGAAGCCTTCTTGAGCAGAAGGGGACCTGAGGCTGTGGATGTTCTTAGCAGTGTGTGTTGCTCTCTTAGCATGAGGTTTAGCAGGCAGCCTAAGGAAACACTTAGAACACAATGTGCTGATTCCCAGAAGGGAGTTTCTGGCCATGCTGGGGGTACTCATTTTCTAAAGAGATGTTTTTGCAGATTTCAGAGTGCAGGTTAAGCGGAGGCTGCCTGTTTCCGTGCCAGAGGCCAGCCAAGCCTCTTTTGACCCAACAGCCCTGAGTGGGGTGTCAGGTGGGAGGGGTGGGGGCCCAGGGTCTGACTTCCAGCCCCTCCATCTGGCTAAAGGAGAGCAGATGCTCCTTGATTATTTGGAAGAAACCGTGGATTGGAAATGGCTCAGAGTCACACATCTCAGACACTTGGACCTGCAAAATGCTGTCAGGTTTGGGAAAGCTGGGAAGTAGTAATGTTTACAAATAAAAAAGCATTACCAGCCTTGCTCCCCCCGCCCCAATATTTACAAATGTAATAATAGCTTTAATTTACTGTCTGGAGCAGAGGTTCCCAAATGTGGGAGCATGCATCAGAATCACCTGGGTAGCTATTCGAAAGTACCTGTGTCTAGATCCTGTCTTCAGAGGGCGATTCAGGAGGTCTGGGGTGGAACCCTGGCTCCTGAGTATTGTGGAAAGGCTCTCCAGGTAATTGTGATGGGTGCCCTAGATTGAGAACCACTGTATTAGATGGAAAAGCTTCCTGGTGGCAGAGACTGAGGCCTGTCTATCTTTGTGTCCCCTGCTGCATCTGGCATGTGGAATGTTTTATCATTCATTCATAAGTATTTATTGACACCTGCTATGTGCGAGGCCCTGGAATACATTAGTGGACATCACTGTTCTTGGTACTCCTGGAGCCCCGGTAAAGGGGCCCTGGTGCTAGATGCCAAGAAACTGGGGACGGGCTTCTGTTCATTCTCAGTTGTCCTTGAATCCTGGTCTTCCTGCATGTTGTTGGGTAGGTACCTCATATTATAGCACTGACATTGTCTCCTTTAGTAAACTGAACATGGGCCCCTGGAATATTGTAACAATATTAGCAAATGGGATAAATAGATCTAAAATGACACCTCTGCCTTTCCCATGAACTTTCAAACTAAAGAGCAGAGCCTGTGGACAGGACTGGGATGGATCCTTTCCTTTCTCTTTAAAGAAAGAAACTGAAGCTGGCCACTTCTTTTGTTTTCATGGATGGGGGTGAGCCTATCTCTTCAGCAAATATTTCTTGAGTGCCTGTTATGTGCTAAACACAGAGGACTTGAAGGTGAATGAAGCCCCAAACCTTGCAAATTACGTAGTCTAAGAGAGAAGAAGTACAAACAGATGCATGCAGCAAAGTGTGGCAGCTTCTGGATGTGTGTTGAGCAAACTCAGAGCATGCTCAACATTGCTGTCAAAGCTTTGGTGGCTTTCGGTAAATAGGGAAATCTTTTATGGGGCGGTGCTGACTTGACTTCCCAGTATTCTGCAACCCGGCCTTTGAAGGGTGGTATTTGCAGGGAGTGGCTGATTCAGGAAGGAAACCTCGCCACCCCTCACCTGGCTGAGGAGACTCTGGTTTACGTCTCTCTCAGCAGTGTCTGTACCTTTGGCTTGGCTAGGACCCCAGGACCCCAGGACCTGGCCATTTGGCCTGTCCAGTTCTCAAGTTGAGGGTCACACGTATATTCCCAGCTGCTGGGTTCCTTTTGAGTTAGCCTCAGATAGTTGTAGCTTCTGTTTCTAAGACCAAGTGCTTTGGTGGAAAACATGGCTCACGAAGCCTGCCCTTTATCTAGATACCATAATAATCAGTTTGTGTAGGCATGGATTGTTCGCAAAAATCCATCCGTTTATAGGGGAAGAAAAACCTGGAAGGAAATAAACTGACAAATCTAACTTTGGTGTTGTTTCTGGGTAGTGGGTTTTATGGGCGACACTTTCCTAGACTTTTTGAGTATTACCATTTCATTTTATAAAAAGACAATGAACTTTATTTTTTATATATATAAATGTGTTGGTGAGTTTCTGTGATTGAAACCCTTTCCTCAAAGGATGAAGGTTCTGAGTGAGAAACTTTTTAATGACCAAACTGAATCCTACTGCACTGTGGCATCTTGCTGTGTGGAATGTTCTGTGTGTCTCCGTAGATTGAAGACGGCCTCAGGGCCAAGAGAGGATGACTCTCAGAGGGTAGAGTGTGATCCAGATTAATTGTGTGTTTATGTGTGTGTGTGTGTGTGTGTGTGTGTGTGTGTGTGTGTGTATTCAGCTGTGCCTCTGGGGCACTATGCTCTCCCTCATCCTTTGGCTTCTGTGGGAAAGACACTGGAACAAGCCACTTAGCAGAGAAGAGAAGCAGCGTGTCACAGGGGGCACCCAGGAGGAAGGGGGCGGGAGAGTGCGGGGTCCCCATACGCAGCCAGCATGAAGCTGCACCACACTCTGAAGTTCAGACCACTCATATCATGCGCGTGTAGAACGTGCTTCATGGAAACACTGTGGCTGCTCTGATGCCCCCAACCAAGCCAGAGCCTCATCCTTGGTGTCGAGTGGGGGCCTCTCATCCCCGGCAAGTGGGAAGGAGGTTTAAAGCTGTAGCCCAGCAGCTTCCTGTTCTGTGGGAGGCGCGGGTTAGTGATCCGTGCTGCTGTGTGGGAGGCCTTGCTGGTTTAGTGCCTCGGTCTTGCTTCCCCCAGCTTGAGGGTGGGCGTGTATGTGTACATCTTTCTAAATACCAAAATATACCTTCTAATTATAAACTGGTGTCATTGGTTCCTCGCCTCTCCCTCCCTTGTTTTTGTACTTTTGGTTAAAGTGCTGCTCCTTCCTATTTCTCAGTGTCAGTGGTACACCCTATTCCAGATCATTCAAGTGGTTGGTTGTGCTTTTCTGAGACCTAACTCTAGACTGCCGAGTGCTTTTTCATCGCCCACAATTGAGCTCATAGCCAGAGAAGGGCTTTTGAAAGTTCTTTTCTGAAATGTACACATGTACACTGTCTTGGAGTCCGAGGATGTCCTCTGGACAGCTGTGTGGCTTTCAGAGCCACCTGGTCAGAGCAGCTGTCCCACCTGCCACATTTTTGGGGCGTGGTACCTTTGACTGTATGAAAATAGAGACTGCTTCTGATACCTCTGTGGCTCTTGTTGTTCGAGTTCCATGGGAAATGAATCACAAGGTCTGGTTTTAACAGTAAGAGAAAGGATAAGGAAGAGAGATGATTCCTTATAATTTTGTGTGCCTGTATTTATGTCTGTTTAGTTGTTTTATTTGGACTCTCATTTAATTCTGTGTTGGGGTAGCCCTCACTGCCTGAAGTTGACTTCATTGATCTTCATAGAAATTTCTGCTCCTTTCATTAATGTCTTCATGTTACCCAGGTGGGAGTGTAGCGGCCCATTGTCCCATCAGTGTACTTAGAAAGAGAATCCAGGATGATGGCCAGTTACTTTACACGGTCCCCTTTGGTGTTATGACAATCGTACGTGGTCTGTTTTCCCCCAAGAATTTCTGGGGACTTTAAAATTTAACCAGTGGGACCAATACAGTTTACATGTGTTAGCTGTTTGCCAATAGGAGCCAAATCATAATTCTTAGCCTTTAATCTCCTGAGAAATGAGCTTAGCATCTCCTACCCATGTGATTTTTAGGTAGCTTTTCTGGAATCAGCCTGGAGTGGCCATCCATGCATTGCAATCCAAGTGTTTCACTTTATTTAAAGGACAGTTTTCTTAATATTATCAACTAAAGGAATGATATATATGTGTGTGATATATATTTATACACACACACACGCGCATATATATACATATACACACATGATTCCTGAGATGCAAGTCACTGAAATTGCATCATGGGGGAAAACTTAATAAACAATAGGCCTCAGATATACAGAATTTGAGCTCCTAAATTACTGTGGTAATTGATACCATTTAGCTATTATTATTTATTTAAAGTACCTTCACTGTCAGAAATAACTCTTCTAAACAGGGCAGAAAGGTTAATTTTCATCATGCATTATTCATTTCACGTGATCATCCGTGAGTCTAGTTATATCTCAGGTTCTTAACTAGTGCTAAGCTCTTGTAAAGGAATTGCTTTATCAGTTGGGAAGGAATTGCTTATCAATTGAAGAGGAATTGCTTATCAGAGTCCAGTTGGGTGGTTATGATCATCATGTAAAACAGAGTTCAAAATCTCGGGTTTGTTCAGAGTCATTGGCAATAATGCAAAGATGATATCTTAGTTCAGGCTGCTGTAACTGAAAACCGTGGACTGGATGGCTTAAACAACAGAGATTTATTTCTCACAGTTCTGGAGGCTGAAGTCCAAGATCAGGGTGCTGGATCATTTGGTTCCTGGTGAGGGCGCTCTTCCTGGTTTGCGATGGCTGCTTTCTTGCTGTATCCTCAGCTGGTGGAGAGAAAGATGGTCACTCTTGTGTCTTTTCATATAAGGGCACCGATCCCATTCATGAGAGCTCCGCCCTCAGGACCTAATTACCTCCCACAGGCCTACCTCTTAGCACCAGTCACATTAGGGATTAGGACATCAACATATGACACAAACGTTGAGTCCATAGCAGGTGGGGAGGGACTCCATTTCGCAGTGCTTGCTGTAATGTGACAACTCGAAAAGGGTCAATAGTGAGATAACCAGGTGGGCTCGTGAGCTAAGAGTCTCATGCTTTGTGTAGGGAGGCAGGTGCCTAGGGGTCCTGTGTGTCATCAGAAGGCCCCGTCTCCTTGTTAAATTTGGACTTGGGAAGGGCCATGAGACCTGCCTTTGCCCACGATGCATGTGCAGTAGGCTTGGGGCTGACACCTGGAACCATCTTTGGCACCATGTCACTGCTGAGCCCTCATGTCTTACCCTCTGTTTTTGCTCAGTGCAGAGGAAAATAACTTCCATTCACACCCATCTGTGGCGAAGGAATGCCTATCCTCTCTCACTCCTCTCTCTCTCTCTCTCTCTCTTTTTTTTTTTTTTTTTTTGCTGATTCTGCCTTTAACAACATGTGTTGAGAAAAAGGAAAAAATCTTTCTGTTCCATTTTTTTTGTGGCTTTATTTTTTAAACTCCATTATAGAAAGTATTAAATGCACACAAAAGGAGACAGAATACTATGATGAACCCCCACTTTTGCCTACCTTCAACAACCGTCAACTTTCTGCTCTTCTTATTTTCAAACATGGGCCCCCGCCCCATTCTGTATGCTGAAGTATTTTAAAGCAAAGTGCAGCCATTTTATTATTTCACCCACATACTCTTATGCATGTACCACTAACAGATTAGGCCTAAAAACAAAACCAACAAAACCAACCCATAACCACGATGCTGTTACCACTTCTAACAAAATTAAGTCACTCGTTAGCATCGTTAGTCCATATTGACCCAAATGCATTTTATGTTGGTTTGTTTGAATCCTGTCATTGCATTTGTTAATACGTTCCCTTAAATTTCTTTTAATCTACTCTATAACAGCCCTCCCCCTTTTTAAAAAATGCCATTTTTACTGGATCATCTGTCCTGCAGAATTTTCTGCATTCTGGACTTGACTGGTTATGTCCTCACGGTGTCATTTCACACCTTCCTCTTTCCCGTGTTGCCTGCAGTTAGAACATTTCAGGAGTGGCTCTGAATGAGCTGTTCCATTTTCATTTAAAAAGGCCCTGGCTCATTGTTCTTTTGGTAGCAATTTAGAGAGACTCAGGTCTGCTTCTTCATGATTCACACTTCTTACTCAAATGCGTTGACACCTTCGTATACTTGTTTTCCTCCTGTGAACAGATTTGAGCTCATTTAGCTCACTTGAGAACTTTATTTTGCAAGCCATGTTCCCTGGCTTTGTGCTTGTCCTCCTTGCCAGTCTAGCCATTATCCCATAGCCAATTTTATCTTCCTAAAGGAAAGAGTTAGTTGGTTTTGTATTCTAGCTCCTCCACTGAAGTTGTGTAACATTGGTCAAGATAATGAACCTCACTTAGTCTGAGTTTCTTCTCCGGGAAAATTGGGGTCTATCTGTTAAGGTCAATGAGATAAGAAAATGCAGTCATGTATGGAAAGGGCTTAGCACAGTCATATTGCTCAAGACACCTTGGTTTTTTCTTCCTATGATTGTATCATTCCAGGTTCAAAGATCTAATTCTCTTCTTCCCGCAGAATGAAGTACAACCTCCTACACATTTAGGGTTTTTTTTTTTTAAGCATGTCACCATTTGTTACAAACACACCTTTCCAGCTTCTGACCATTCCCGTAAACTCTGGGCACACTGGCCTAGCACACACTACTTATTACCTTTGCCCACGTTTTCTCTCCTGGAATGCTGATCCCTCTGATTTCTGTCTCATACTTCAAGGACCAGCTGAGATGCTACCCTTTCTCTCCAGTCTTCCTGTCCGCCTTCCCCAATCAGTAGGTAGCCTATTGCTTGGGTTCAGTGGTCCCACAGTGCTATCTATGTGCCAATATCATGGCACATATCACTCTCCAAATTGGGTTATGGGTGGCTGTAGGAGTATTTATCTCCCAAGCAACTAGTGGTAAATTCTTCAAAGGCTGAAAGCTTGCACCTTCATCTTTGATTTTTGCAAAGCAAGTCCATGTTCTGGCACATGGTGCCAGATGAATATTCGTTGAGTTGTGTAGGCTGATTGCTCTCACCTATGTAGAGCCCCCTCCCTGTCCTGCTGAGATGAGGAAGGGCATATCTGACTCTCTGTGCTCTTGGGAATCTGCTGTACTTGCAGGCCCAGCGAGGGGAAGTCTAAACCCAGGATGCCCAGAGGCGTCTCTGTCTTTGTCCTGCTGGCTGCTGCAGCAGAGTGGGCAACTAACATGTTTTTTTGTTTTTTGTTTTTTTTAAAACGATTCGCAGTGACTTTAAGAACAAAACCTTCCCTGGGAGGGTCAGCAGACAGGATCAGGTGTGTGTGGGCCAGGCAGGGCTCCACGGGCCTGCCCAGCAGGTGCCCAAACCGGGGGCTGAGGCCTGTCAGCAGTTGACAGTCGAGGGCAGGAGAGTGGCTGCGGTTATCGTAACTCTCATGTGTACGTCATTTTCTAAGCCACAGTCTGCTGTTCGTGGGGCTGGTGAGCAGAGGAGGGAGGACGGAGTAGTATTTCACTTGGACAGGGGCTTTGCGATTAAGAGTAGAGTGCCTAATTGACATTGAAGCAGTATTATTAAGTTGTTAGGAGTTTTTGCACTGGAAAGCTAGAGCCCAGTGCCCGTTGTGTTACTGTCTAACCTTGTGGCCTTAACCAAGTGACGAAAGTTATCTGAGCCTCAGGTGGCTGTTTTCTAAATCAGGCAGAAGATCCTTCATAGGGTTGAAGAGAAGTGTAAGTAAGTGGTAAAGAGCTGTTCATGTTGTGACATTTACTAACAGGTCTGTTACGTTGTGCTCGTCAAAGAGTAGTCCTGTGAAGTATGCCCTTCCTTTGCGAGTAAGGTGGCTGAGGCCAGAAAGGTACCCAGCGGGCCAAGGTCACTTCTCATAGCGATTGACCTGGTGTTCTTTACTTGCTGGTGTTCTTGGCAAAAGAATATATTTCACATGGCTTAATGTGAACCTTTGAATGTATATGCTTTATGAAACTCTTGTTTTTCTTAAAATTCTCCAGTGTTTTGATTTATTATTTCTCCTGATCTTTGGGGAGGGAGGAACTTTCCTGCTGTAGAATTCACTAATGTGCATCCCATTTACAGAAAGTACTCTCACAGTGACAAGTGGCAGAGACTGCGTGAGAGTAGGTGGGAACATTTGCTTCTGTGGTGCTTCTCATAACAGTGAATTCTTTATTTGCTAATGATGTGTTTCATTAAAATGAAAATTGGGTGGGAGAAGAAGGTGAAACATTTAACTATGGGTTAATAATTCATTTAGCAAAGATTCTCATCCTCAGGATTTCATTGGCAACTGTCCTCAGGCTTCGGGCCCAACCTCCTTTCTTTTAAGTTGAGGCCTAAGGAACTTGCTCCTCCAGCAGCTGCAGGTCAGCTGCTATGATGATACACCTCATTACCCTCTTTTGGGGTAGCGATAAGATATTTCCAGAAGCATCTGCCCAGTGAGAGCTCTGGAATGTAAATAACCCGGGAAGTTGCTATTCTGCCTCAGAACCTGTGTTGGGAAGGAGGCCTTTTCCTGCAGCCAGGATGTCTAGCTCCTTCCTGATGGGCCTGGAGGGGGTCAGTGAGTTAAAATTCCCTGAGTTTTCAGCATCCTTTAAGTGCAAGTTATGTCTGGTGGTTCCGTTGACTCCAGCATCCTTAAATAAAGTCCCACGTGTTGTATATCCTAGGAGGAGAGGGGGATATTTTTATGCAACATAAATGTTATAAAGGCCTGTTTTGTTTTTTATAAAATAGCGTATATGACCTTCTCCCTCGTGATGGACCAACATAGTTGTAATGAATAAAAAGTTACAGAAGACATAGCATATGGAAAGTTGTTAGCCAACTATTTTGTTTCAAATAGTGGACTAAATGACACATTGGCATTTATGCATAACTTTGAACTGATGACTTTCTGTACTCTCCCTGACCAGTTGTCATCCCACAGAGGGCCGCTGGGCTTCCCTCTTGTTGGCACAGGAATTGGTTGGTCTGAGCTTTCCTATGACGTACATCTTTCTG